>CATQJL010000223.1:15685625-15805949 GCA_958299035.1 Cylicocyclus nassatus
TGTTTTGCACTGTTTTACCCTTTAGCTTTTTATTGATGTATTGCCGTTAATTTGTGCATTGACCGAGAATGAAGCAAACTCTATGGGGACATTCTTGCAAATTTTGCTCAGCCATGCGCAACGCTGGCATTCGGATAATGCAATATTTGAGAAGGTTGGAGCTCTTCAATTTCTCACACTAGGTTTTTCTCGGTATTTTTACTACAAATTTCTCGTGGCTAGGAGTGTGAAGGGTTTCCTGGCTTGGTTTCCAAGACGCGACAAGATAAGACCACAGAAAGCGTTAACTACGAAAGTTTTCGACGGCTTTGTTTCAAGTGGCAGGTAAGCTTGCATATACTTCTGCTTGTGTTTTAGTTTATGAATTTTCCAACAGATGCGATTACACACTGCATTCAACTCTGTGCTGTCGGTGGAGAATAATGAGTATGTACAAGTCAGGAATTGTTTGGTGGTCATGACAAAGGTGGGTCGAATTTGTTGAAGTACATTCTTTGAATTGCTCGGATGATGTTTGCCAAGGTACAACTTTTTTGAAACATTTTGCACGAATTGTCGTTCTTTGTTCCGTTTTCTAAATTCCTTTATAGTTGGCCCCTTGCTTCCCTCTTCTGAAAGATCTTGTCGAGAGCATAGAAAAAATGGTTGAAAGGGTAGGTTCTTGTGTGTTTTCGCTGATGTGGATTTTATCTTAATCTCTCCTTCAGCTCCGTGATCACGAAAAGGGCAAGCGAGATGAACTGTCACTCAAAGCTGCAAGCTATCTTGTACGCCTGAAAATGCGAAATGTCACTGTCTACGAAGGATTGCAATTCCATGTAAGTATTTTTCAAAGAATCTAGTCGCTGGAGAATGTTCGCTATTTTTTAGCGTCCAATCGTAAAGCATACAAAAGTAAGTCCGAATCTCGACCGAAAAAGGCTTGCCACGGTAAGCCATATTTGGTCACATTTGATGATTAGACTCCCTCTGTTTAGGCAGGCGCCGTTGCTGATGCGAAGAAGAAAATCCGAGCAGAAAAGCCAAAAGTGGTAGAGAAGAAGGAACAAGAGCTGAAAACTCCGGAAAAGAAGGAGGTCCCGAAGGTTGAGAGAAAGGAGAAGAAGGAGGAAGTACTACCAACAAAGGAAGCAAAGAAGGAGGTGCCCGAACGAGAGGAGGGTGAAGTTCCACCAAGTCCACCTCATAAAAAGGTACAACCATTTTGTGCAAGATCCTTGTTTTAGTGCAAAGTGTTTTTCTAGATTCGTGTACAGTCCGTGGAGAAAGCGGCGAATGGTGTAACAAGAGATCGCAAAGAAGCAGTTCCTGCCAAAGAGGTGAAAGAGGAGAAGAAAGATCATAAAGAAACAAAGGAAAGGAGAGAAGACGAAAGAAGAGAAACGAGAGCTAAGGAGAAACGGGATCCAACACCATCAAGGAAAGAGGATGTACCCAAAGATGTAACATCACCCAAACGAAGGGATCGAGGACTTGACGACGAAGAAGTTGGACCTGCGGTGAGTGTCGCGCTAATTTAGCCAGTGTTGCTAACTTTGTGTCTGTAGCTCCCACCATCGATGAGAGAAGAACGAACAGATGATCGAAAGCGTGACCAAAAGACGCACAAGCGATCGGCTAGAGACGAAGAGCAGAATGGGTTAGTTCAAGCCCTTGGATGAGAATGTTTCTTCACCATTCTACTTTCGTTGTAAAGACAATGTAGTTGTAACATTTCTGAAGAATTTTGTGAGGATGCGGGGGAAGTTCCTGTTCAGCGAAGGGTGGCGTTGAGCCCGCCATCTGAAAATTTCGCAGCCTTTTTTTTCAAAAAAAGGGCGTAGCTGCCGTCGAAAACTTTTCCAAAATTATTCAGTTCGAAAATTAATCTGTTGTTAACACATAAAGACGAGTGCGCAACTTCATAACTCGTGACAGACCCCCCTCCCCCGTTCTGTCACAGCTGTGTAGTCTTGTTACAATTATTCTGAATATACAAATGACCACGTTGTGACGTTTTGAGATCTCATTGGAATATAATTTTTTTTTTAAATGTAAAACTTCTAACATCTTTGAAGGCACTGGATCGGCAGAATGGGCCCTTCTCAGATTTTGCTGAATTTAATTAGCAGGTTTTTCAAGTACACTGTAGCCCAAACCCGCCTGCCAGTTCATGCGCTAAGTCCTGAAAAATGCGCTTCAAAGCTCTACCAGCCCCACCCACTCGGTGAAAATGGGCAGGACTGGTGGAGTTTTGAAGCGCATTTTTGAGGACTTAGCGCATGAATTGGGAGGTGAGGTTTAGGCTACAGTGTACTTGGGGGGTCTACAACCTAAATCTACCAGAATTCGAGAAGGGTCCATTCTGCCGATCCACTGCTTTTAAAGGAGAATGTAGGCGAACTAACTAACTCTCGAAATCAGCAATCTGATGACTGTTTTAGGCATTCCAAGGTCCCACGAAAAGATCGTGAACAAATCGAGTCAAGACGTAAGCATTTTTTGTCACCAATTCTTAACACAGAATTAATTGCCCATTCTAGTAACCCGACCGGTATCCCGTGAGCGTAGAGTCCCATCACCAATTCGAGAAAAAGACAGGCGGGAAGACAAGAAGGACAGGAGAAAAGATAGGTAAGCATAAGTAAATCATTTCTTTGACGAGACCTGTTAATTCAAATAATCATTCTTTATTCAAAGAAATTTTCTTTCAGTAAACCTTTGCGGAAGTAGTGTAGTATATGTATAGTCATCGACATAGGATTCAAGCATCAGGCTCCACTCCCACCTGTGTTACCTCGAAACCTGTTATTATCTGTTTGTTACGTGTTGTGTATCTACAGAATCTAATGAAATATAATGGATCTCTTCGTGTAATGAATGCCTCATTTCCTTTCATTCAACACTGATTCTGATATATCTTCATATAATTTGTTTATGTACTACGATAGATTCTTTTTATCGGTGGTGAATATAAAATTTCTATGCAATTCGCATTATTGTGCTGTGTTGAAAATCAGAATAAGTTATGTATTTTTGATTACATCACAAGTAAGTTTAGTGTGAGGGTAGATGAAATTGACGAGAAAATCGAAATGGTTGGAGAAAATATGTCGTCTCCCCTTCCAAGCGTGTGCGTATCACATGTATCACATAAAATTAGTTTTACTTTGGGCATAGTTCATGCGATCTTAACGCCTCGCGATTCTCCCAACAAGACAGTTGTTGGAGCTCATTGCATGCGGATTCTCCTGCATTTCGGTTGTGATAGTTTTCCGATACGACTGATCGTGACCAACTATCACATTTGAAAAGCGAGGTGATTGGCGTGCTTGTAAATGGACTTGTAACAGTTGTCTTGTCGGGGGAATCGTGAGGACGACGAACTCGTTTAAACTATGCCCGAGGCCTTTGGTGTTGAATAGTTGACTCCAACTTTAACCAAATCCCATTCCCCAAATCAAGGATTGCAAATCAATAGTGTAATGGTATATATAACCAAGCGACAATATTCTCGTCCTTTTTTGCAAAAGAAGCGTTTGCCGAATCTCTCTCAGGTTTGATTAGTGAAATTTGAGAAGAGGAAATGAAGTCGACCAGCATTCGAGCCGTTTGGATTATATACCCAAAAAAACTATATGCCCAAAAATTACTTCTGGGGCGGGATTTGTCAATCTTGCAATCGTGATCGAGCGCTGTTTCACCGTTGGGCTCCCGATTGGGAGGATGTGAGCTCGTTTATAACAGTAAAAAAGCGCCCGATAATGCTAACTTCTAACTTCGTCATTATCTCCAGACTTCTGATGCAGTCACGTGTCACCAATGAAGTCTTCAATGATGGGCAGAATAGCAAAATCTTCGCATTAATGCCTCTGACCTCTAGATTTACCTTTGTAATGTAAATTCCATATTCAGCCATGATTGCCGAAAGCATTTCGCTTATGGTGTAAAGTGCTTGCGAGGTAGTCTTTTCCATGGGCGTTCACCGCACGCAGAGAATGCGGACATATCGGCGTCTCTTTGATCGAACCGCTCTTTCGTTTCTCTCACCATCTGCTGCCTCTCTCAGGCACGGTTATCTTTCTCGGAAGCAACGGCGTCCAGTCTCCGCGTGTCATGACTAGCCTATATGTCTTTTGTGATAGATTGATCCAACCGTTTGAGGACCACATACGTAAGCGAATAATTCCTGTGTCTAAGTTGTCAATAATTTTTCTTGTTTCAATTCTCAAATATTCGTCTTCCATTTTCTGTCATGCTGGGGCCTTTCTTGGTTCTGATTACAGATGTGAAGTCCAAAATGTGCAAAACTCACCAGAAAACCCGATTTTGGGAGCCCTATCCTTAAAGGCAGTGGGTCGGCAGAATGAGACCCGTGGCAAAACACGGTCACAGGGTAGAGGCCCCTATATGGAACCTATCGGCCAAAGTCCGATCTTTTTCTGCCACTTCTAACCCCCGAAATTTCAACGCAGAAGCAGCGCTCATCTCCCGTATTTTCTGGCCCCGCCCATCCCATGGTGGGCGGGGCCAGAGAATACATGGCCGATAGGTTCCATACGGGGGCTTCTACCCTGTGACCTTGTTTGTCACGGGTCTCATTCTGCCGATCTACTGCCTTCAAATACAGGCGAATTTCAACATGTAGGTGGGCGGAGCTGGCTAGGGCGGGCGTGGCTTAGCACTCTCGCAGGTCCCGGGTCTATTTTTTCATACAGAGGCCGCATTGGAGGACCGATCCAACGCAGATGTACTAGGGCATTCTTGAAATTCAGGTACTGTGATCGGTGGAGCATAGATATGTTTGGAAACTCCTTCAACTGAAATTGTAACCAAGTCATGAAATGAGCACATTTCTTTTCCATCATTATTGTCTTCATATTCGATGTATACAAATGCATGCAACAGCTTTGCAAAATAATCATATAATCAATATAGAATGAGTTATTCAAACATTAGTAATTTTACAATTCAATTGAGAGCACCATCATATCACAGGTCTAAGTGTAAAGAAATATTTTGGAAATCAGCAGTCGTCTTTTTGAAGTGAAAATCTCCGTCTCTATGCATTTGCTTGATTGAGCTAGATTGGCGGTAGGAGAAGAACTGAAATTGAATTGTATCAAACTGAGTCAGTGTTGAGAAGTTTAATTGGGCCCCACTTACCTAAATCCGCCTGAAATCACCCTTAAATATTCTTGTGAGCGTTTTCTTGAATTGTTGATTGGCCATCGCATAGCAGAACGGATTTAGCGGTGAATTCATATAGCATAGATAATAACTGATTGAATATACTAGGTTGAATAGTGGTGAGTTCTTGCAGCTTTCGCAGAAGCCATAAACGGTAGCCATAACGTAGAATGGTGTCCACAATATGATGAAGGCTCCAAGAATAAAGGTGATAGTACGAAGAGCTTTTCGCGCACGATTCTCCGATCGTGACTTGTACACCTGCTGAAATATACATTTTTCACTATAAAGGATGCTGCTTGCATTTTCCCAAAAGTGACACCACCGACGATTTGTGTTCATGTGTTCTTATGTGACAGAAAAATTTTCAAAGTAGAAAAAAAGTAAAAAGTCTCAAGCACAAGTTATCGGTGGCTGTTACATTAGAAAAGTAAAAAACAGGAAAAAGCATAAGCATCTCTCTAAAAGCTGTGCAGATAATATTCTTCGGGACTGGTGAGCAAACTAGGCTGTTAGGAATTAATCTAAATGTTAAGTAACTGAAAATTAGCAAAAGCTCGGGTATGAATTATTAGCGATCACTGGCACATGTGTACCTTGAACGGATTCAGTGCTTGTAAGACACCCTGAAATTTTCACAACAAACTATGTTAACTTAGTGTATCAAGCAGAAGCGAAACTACGGTTAGCCTGACATGCGTAGTTACACATAAAGCCGTTATTACTATTCAGCTTTGCAAGAAATTAGTAGCTTTTCATAAGATGCTAATTTTAGTTTATGGCCCTTCACTGGCAGAAGACTACTTATAAGGATACTTACAGAAGGATAAAGGGTCATAAAGTAACATTAACAGTCATCAGTTTTAGGCAGAGATGGCTAAAAGCAACCATATTCGAGGCTCTCAAGTGGATAAAAAACAACGTTCAAAGTACTAATTTTTGAAGACTTGAAGAAAGTGCAATCAGTATTTTGGTGCAGCCTATTATTTTCTCTATTTTGACTTTTTTCGGTTGTACCCTAATTTCACGCGTACAAGGCGCGGGGGTTTCTTCTAAAATCCATCAGCCCAAACACGCCACAACATATGCGCTAAAAACTTGACTTTGAAGTTAAATGACTAATCCAGGAGTTCATTCTGCGCTAAACAACTGCCTTATTTCACCAATGAGGGCCCGTCCGTTTTTTCTATGCAAAAGACTCTTAGCACTAAAGAATTGTTCCCTTTTCTTGCTTCCTAATTCTGACTCTAACAACCATGAGAATCTTTATGTCCATCTCTGCAGAGAACTGATAAAGCTGCCATGGAGCCATTTATGTCAATGCATGGTATGTGAGTTGCTAAATTTATCATGAGTGATTCTATTTGCTTTTTTTGGCACAAATCGCTCAATGACACTTGTAGCTAACAAACAATAAGTGCTGCTCTAATAAAGCAGATCATCAATACCTCTCGTGGCCTAAATGGATTCAATGCTTGCAATACACCCTGAAAACGATAGAATACAGATATACAGATAGACAACAAAATTATCGCACAGATAGATTTAAGTACAACAATGACGTGCATCTCAGTCAGGGAGGGCAAGAGTTAGGCAACAGAACGTGCAAAACGCAATCAACGTAAGGCCGGTGAGTCGAAACTATGCGCCATTTTTTTTTTGATGGCGTCCAGTAATGTATCGGCCCCGACCCCCACCCGCCTGTTTTTGGCGCCGGAGACGTTTTGCATGGGGAGTTTTCTAGGGTGCAAAAAATCGGGTTTGTCGCCTAACGCCCCTCAGTCAGATTGCATAAAATGACATACTCAGACATTCGTGGTTAACACGCGCACTAGATCCACCCACAAAACGAAGTAGCGCGGAAAAATGAGTACTGCTGCGGCATACGCGCTTTTGCTGCGACGTTCGGGCTAATCCCGAAACTAAAAAGGAGGCGAGAGAAATTCATAACACCCGTCGCGACTCCCGAAAATGGTCTTGGTCGCGATTAGTCGTCTAAAATGGTCTTGTCTGTAATCACGCATGCTTCGCCCTGGGCGTCTAAATTCAAAAAGGAAGTTGCGCCGTTGTGTTAGTGGTGGAGCGGGCTGATTCTTCCGGTGAATCTTGCATCTAATTTTTGATATTTGTTGTTCGAATCTGTCTTATTGAAGTAGTCTAATACTTTGCTGGTTTAGTGAGAATTTGCTTTCATTCTGTCTTAAGAGTCGCTGTTTCTTTGTTTTTTGTTACGCATTGAAGGGTTAAAGATCAGGATTCTTTTTTGTCCCACCTTAACGATTGACTTCTTGATTTGAGTGTTCGATAAGAGTTTCTTCCTCGTCACAGCATTTTCCAGTTCTTCTCAGCGTTCGTTCGCGTTTCTTCATCCTCTCGTTAGGAAGTGTATGACAAATGCGTTCAAACCCTCTATTCAGGTAGCAATTCGCATGCTTGACCCGTTGGGAGGCAAGCAACAGAGTTCGCCCTGGTTCGATAGTCTCTCCACATCGTCGACCGCAATGAACAGTAACTCGTCGGGTTCATCCGGATCACCACTGAGTCTCTCGTCTCATCTCAGAGACAGCTCAGACGCACTCTCATGTCCCACATGGCTCTTCAATAGTCAGGTTGGTTCGTATTTTTGAACATTGCAAGACTTTTTTGTAGTATCTCTGATCACAATGCGAAACTCTTAGCATTAATTCGATTTTTCTTCTCTATGACTTCTTTTTTTGCTCTTTGTTGCCTATTCTCTATCACCTGTCCATTGTGCATCCCTATGCTGAATTCTATAATTTCATGTACATGCTTTCATGTACCCTTCCAATATATATATATATATATATCTTCAATTTAGGGGAGACCTGCGCGCTTATTCGTTCAAGCCGGAAAAGACCGAACTCGTTCCCCCATCGGTAATATATATTACATCCTTTCTATGCACATCAGCCTTAAGATGGCATCTTTATTTCAGAAAAAACGCACTTGTACAGTTGCAGTGGCCACCGATCCGGTCCAGGTCAGGGATGAGGACAAAGAATATGAACTCGAAACACTTTGAAGCAATTCTATCACACATAAGCATTACTATTACTTTTGTTTGTTCCAACATGTTCTCATTATCACCGCACTAATTAGAAGAATTTCCATTTTTATATCCCATTCCACTTATGATGCTCTTGCTTATTTGTTTACATTCCTATAACTTGGAGATCCGAGGCCGTATTCAATATTCATACCTTAAGGTAAATCCTACTTCCAGGTAGTTTAATCACTCATTATGATAAGTTTTATTACTGATAATGACTGATAAAACTACCTGGAAGTAGGATTTACCTCAAGGTATCAATGATGAATACGGCCTCTCAATTCACTTAGCCACTATTATACTCCCATTCCATTTATTATGGTGATCTTGCTTTGATTCGTTTGCACTCTAACTTCAAGATCTAAATTCACTTATTTTGTGTGTGCACTCGTTATGAGAAGTTCTCAATAAACATCTATTTGAGTACTGATAAGAGAATAAACTTGAACACATGGGTATTCAATGCATTTTAAAAAATAACTAAGAGAACAGCGATGAGCGCAAGTTGCGCCGTAATTGAATTCTCAACATTACCGGGTCTTGCGCTAAAGCTCAATTTTTCTCCCGGTCTGCGTGAGTGCGGGAGAATAACTTGTCTCGTGCAGCAATCTCCCGATCACTACGCCGGTGCCCCGAAATTCTCGCGACTGTTTTAATTAAGTCCCGCAGTCATTCTGTCGCTACATAACTTTTCTTTGCGCGCGAGTCAACCACGAGTGTCTGAGTATGGTACTTACCGTCTTTTGTTTCGGCTTTTTCCTTCGCAATGAGCGACTGCGTACGGCTGTCAACAGGCGACCAACGGCACCTTCCACGGTCTTCACACTTTCAACTCGAGATACAGCAATAAGAGGCAGGTTTGAATCATCAGGTGATTCGACCCCAGTTGTGGTCGTTGCTGGTGCTGTTGCCGTAGATGTACTTTGCGTCTGGAAATATACTAAATCCACTTCATCTTTCAAGGGGCCCCAGGCTGTAAATGAGCAATTTGAAGGCAGTAGAAGCAAATATGAGTGGCGGTCTATACGGATTCTGACAGAAAGGCCTCATACCCACTGCTAGGCAATTGCTATAATCCATTCTTTGACGAGAAATTGAATTCTATACTTTCGCCCGATACCGTACTTTGGGGGGCTAAACGTAAAAGTACGGTATTGGACGAGAGCTCACACTCAATTTCTTGCACAAATAAATCATATGAGCTGCATTTTGAGCAGTTCTAACATGAGAAGCACGATATTTTTAGATTTGCATGGAAACGTATTTAAATGCTTATAGAATTGGGGTAATATTGACGACAATGTGATCCACATAGTGGGTACGCAGTGACTGCTACGTGGGACAATGTGATCCATATGGTGGGTCATGGCTCAAATTCTGTTAAGATAACTACTTTTGTGGGATACATTCATTTTAAAAGCTCTCCTACGCTCTGAACCTAGCAAATACTTCCGTGTTTCTGGGCTTTGTCTTAGAATTACTGTAGGTACACTGTGATTGACAATCTGCGTAATTTTAGCTAAAAATTCTCAACTCATTCGTAAAAGGCATTCTCCCACAGGGCGGACAACCAAAAATGCGCGTTGTCGTCAAAGTGATAAGAAAGGGTATGGGGCCGAAACTTAAAGATATGAGTAACTAAGAGCATAAACTTCAAGCAGGGTTCACAAAATCGAAACCATAGATTTCGCATCTTCAAAAGCGCACAGTACGAAATAAGGGATCTAGGATGGTGGAAAAAGTGGAAGCGGAGTTCAAAGAATTCTAGAAGAAAAATCCTACCGGTTGCTGGTATCTCAGCTGCTTTTTAGGTGAATCTGCACGCGCAGCTTGCTGGGACTTCATTTGTGGTGTAGTTGTTGATTCTTGCTTCTTATTGTTCCCGGCATGGTTTCCGTGCCCATTGCGCTTTTGTGGTTCAATAATCTCCACTTCTTCTTCTTCTTGTTCTTCTTGATGTTCATCTTCTGGCTCTTCAGATGCTTTACTTGGTTCAGACACTGACATTGATTTCACTTCGGGAATGACCTCGATTCGAACTTCTTTTTGACTTTTTGGCGAGTCAGCCAGTCGTTTCACCGACTGTAGACGTCGCAGATCATCATTTCCTACTATGGAGGAGGCGCTGTCGGCATCGATAAATTGGAAAGCAAGTTCGGTACTGGAATAAATCATGTTACATTCTGATGCTTAAGAATGGGCATAAAACTTACTTGTAGAGATGCAAATCATTGTATTCAGAGGTTGAAAGTTCGGGGCTGACACAAGGAGCAGTGCTTTCTCGTTCAAGCAGTGCAGACGGCTGTTGATAGTAAAAATGATAACTCTTCTGCGAATCGTACGGAGGCGAAAATGACCGATTTGCGGTCCGGGTCGTCGTTATATCATCGTTGGTTGTGCGCAAGATCTCGTAAGCCAGAGGTGACGACGGCGTTGACACCGATGTCGCCACTTGAATTGGCAACGCTTCAGAGGAGCTATGAACGGAGATGGAGCCGCTACGTAAGGATCCAGATCGTTGTGAAAGTGAGTTTTGGGAGGGAGAGTTGTGGGAGAGAGAAGAGTGTAGGGAGGGGGAATGCTGTGATGAATGTGAAAGCACCGGTTCACTATGTACAGAATGTGAACGTTGTGGTGACAGGCTTCTTGGGGAATGATTCAAGGGATTTAAGGGATTTGGGGATTTCGTTTCAGGAACATCGTCAGTTAAGGGGTTCACCAGCATTTCGTCAGGTGCATTTTGCGCCAGAGTCGGGTCGCAGGCAATCGGATCTGACGGATCTATATCAAAAGCGATTGACTCGAGTACTTTGGCATCACCAAGGATTTCCTCAACTGGTGACGAAGCTGGTGCAGGTGGTTCATTGCTGCAAAAGCATGTATTACGTCCCATATGCAATACCGCTCAAGATTCGTCAAAAAATACACTGAACTCCGCTAGAGTTAGAGTTCACCGAAGTCCGCGTCGCGTCGCGTTATCCTGGTTATAATGGACGAATTCTGAGGCACCATTGGACTCAGCTCGGCTAAGCGCATCTTCGATATATAGAAATGCTGGTTTAGATACGGTATGCGGACATTTTAGATTTCTGCCCGCGGTACGCTACTCAATGAATAAGCACACTGAGTGACCTAAAGTGAGCAAAAATCTGAAAGGATTCGTGTAAAAGGGCTTCCCTGCGCCCACCATATCCAAGTACGTACTTCTATGTATACATCGGGAGATACGCCTCACCGAGCTCAGTCGAAAGATGCCCTTGGATTTAGAATTCATTCACTTTGAACCAAGGTATGGCGATACGACGCGAATTTTGGTGAACTTTGGTAAAATTCGCTTTTTTGACGAATTATGAGCGGTAATTATCTTCGAGTTAGAAAACTCACCTCGTTGGATTACAATTATTAGGGCAGTGGTTTACATAATTGTTGTGAATGGTCATAGTATTCCGCACAATAGAAGGACGAGATGGTGACGACTCCTGCGCTGATGACGCTGGTTGTTTGAAACATCTGAAATTTTAGGCACATTCATGCATTCGTCCCTCACAGCCTTAGTGTTTGTTATGTGACACTTTGTACTATATCTAGTTAGCACCCGCAGGGCAACGAGAGTGCCATTTTGATTGAATTTTCCGGATTTTGCCGGCGGCAGCCTTGATACCGACAGATATATAAGAACGAGTTATGCGCCAAGCACGGCATGACTAGCTTGCAGCAATCAAGCACTACTTCAGTCGAGCACTTAGGCGACGGACGGCGAGAAGCGTTTACGATGACGTCATCGCTGATTCAGCTTTGTTTATGTGCAATTGCACACGTCAATAATTTAGGGGATGGAATAAAATATTATAAAGGTTTCACATCAGAAAATGCGTGGGAAATCTAGCATTTCATGCCCCACTGTGACTGCTTTATAAAGTAGTGTTCGTTCAAGCATGGTTATACCACCGCCTTGCCAGTGTAAGAAAAGCTTTGCAATACGTAGATGACTACAAGCCAGGCAACTCTAAGTGGACTTGTTGGCTTGGCTTGTTCCGATTCTGAAGAAGACGCTAAGCGCTGGATAGACGACTTTTTTGGGACCCGACTTGCTGAGTTTGGGACAAACGAAATTGAAAATTTTGAGGCAAGGTGGCAGAAGTGCGCAACAACGGAAAACACACCTTCGACTGAGTTTTGACATTTTCTCAATTTGGTGATTTCTGAATACGCTACGATCGTGAACGACCCAACATTTTTCCCTTTGTCCCTATTTTCATACGAACAGTCGTGAGCGTTCGTTGCATCTAACCAAAAAGTCTCCTGAGACGGCTAAAATAAAAGCCGACTGCATTCCTATACTTTTTATCGGATTGTCGATGAAGATGTCTTGAAGTGCACGGAAATGGCAAATTGAGTTGAAGATTGTTTGAGTGGCGGTTCAGACAGACAGCGGTTTTTGCATTCGAACAATGTTTGCGAATTGATTGTAAATTCAACGAAAAGATTCTACTTGTGTGAACTCTCATTTCGGGCACATGGAATCAACATTTTCAACAATAAGATACTCAGCAGATTAATATGGAAACCTAATTGCGTAGCTAGAGGAGGTTTTTCAAACTAATCCTCTATTAAGAGCCTCCGAACAATTCAAGTTTTTGCATATGTAACCCAATATCACATTTTTCTGTCTATGGTCAGAAAATCGAGTTCTACTATGGAACATTTGTTAAGGAAACTGGTATGTTGGCTTTACCACCTCCCCTTTCGTTTCTGATCATTGCTTAGCATTTACGACGGGGATTGCTTTTGAAAAGAGAAGCAAAACTTATTCTAATAAAGATAGAGGAACATTCCCAAACCCATGGCTGTTTATTTTGTTCAAACTCCTTTTGTTGATCGTTACCAAAGTTTTCTTTTATGACTTCTTGAGACCCTTCTTTCCATAAAATAATCAAGGAACAATTCATGCGCAATATCTTTACTTTTTTACACTTTCGTTCAACAAGGAACGTCCCTCTTAACCAATGCCTTCGCAAAACTTTGTGCTGCCCTTAGGTTAAGTTAGTGCCAATCCTAGCGAATCTATTTTCTGTCGGTCACAGCAAAGGCCGTGTGTGCTTTTCGTTTGATAGATGACCGATGAGAAGGAAAGATGAATTGCGGAGCGCATAAGATAGAATCCCAGTCACTTCCCCTGAGGCGTCGCATCAACAAACAAATCTGAAGTGGCCCCTCTGAGAGCAAAGTGAGCATAGCTGAGCAGCGCAGAGACGTGAACGAATGTGAGAGATTGAGAACGAATAGCGAAAGCTTTGGAATATGTGCGAGAGTCGAAGCAATTAGCAACGAAGTTATAAATCAAAACCGTAACGTTTTCTTGGCTGCTTATTCTAAGCACCGTCATTATTTCCACTTCTATCTCTTTCCAGCAGTTTATAGGACATTTTGGAGGGTGAATCTCATTTGTTCCTCATTTACAGGCTCTGAGACGAGTCGACCGAAACGTAAGCCAAATAAAATTTATACTAATTTTGGTGAAGGCTTAACTACTTCAAGAAACGGTTTTAGAAACTGTTTCTTGGTTATAAAAGACAAGGATAAAGATGAGATTTCCAGCCAAACTTTTCTGAGTCTTCTCTTTTAATTCATAGGTTCTAGCGGGTTTTACTTGGGTTACTATACCAGCGAAGGCCTTCTCGATGCGTTAGTGTGAACCTTCCTTACTATGCGGTATTGAACACAAAGATCATGCAAATTTGCTTTTACTTGTAACTAATTACGATATTTTTTAAAGCTTAGAAATTGCAATGGACTTGTAAATCAAATTTTTCAGGATCAAAGCACGCAGAGAATCTTGAAACCAGCTGAAAATTTTCTTCGGATGACGTAGCTAACATCATGCCACTCCATAAAAAAATCTTTTTTCCCGCTCTCTCATCCCCGAAAATATTCTCGGATTGCCAGTTTTGAGTACTGACTGAGAACATTGGTCAAACCATTACCCAAGTGGTAGTCAAATATTTCATTTGTGGCTAAGAAATCCAACTCTGAAGTGCCGCTCGGAATGCTCTGTCGTAGCTGACCAATCAGCGCATCGTACCAGGAAGGAGCACGCTGATTGGTCGTCTCGGAATAACAATTTGACCAAGATTACGATTTAGGATTCGACCACGAAGAAATCTAAGCTCTCTTTGGGCTTCTCAATCACTTTTCATGCATAAAGCCGGTTACTCAGATTTGGCTGTCGTGCCTTTCTATCTCCTTCTGTGCCCGCATGATAAAGCCTTAACTCGTTAACTGACGATCATAGGCGTCCATTATAACCAAATTGGGCAGGCTTGTCAAATAATTAATGTCCACTTATTTTGGCGATTTGGCACCGTTAGTTTTAGGTTGACGAACTACGAGAGGACCTAAGTAATACAGCGACCTATCAACCCACTATGCGCATTTAGAATCTTGCAGAAGATATATCAGAACGAGGGTAAAAAAACTCACAGTAAATTAATTGGCACATCTAGCAAGGTCAAGACAGCTTTATGATTTGTCGAGGTTTTTGGTTGATAACTTCTATTCAAGTTGTTACTCTACTCTAGTATAATACATGCATAATCACAAACTTACTTGCTACTAGAGCTCGTGTCGTTATCATTTGGTGAATCAGAACTGCTCTTGTTTGCATCACTCGTACGGACCGAAACTTCTGGCTTTCTTAACTCCGTCAACAATGCTAATCGTTTGTTTTTCTGCAATTGCACCTTATTATCAAAATACAAAAGATAGGAGGACAAAATAGCACCTGATCGCTTTTCATTGCAAGTTGCTTGGCGGCTCGATAAATACCCCAATAGAGATATAACATAACAAACAGGGTGGACCAATAATATGAAATGTACATTCCCATATTCAAATAAGCGTTAGTCATAAATTGCACATAGCATTCGTGATCTTGTAGAATTCTGCCTTTGCCTGGAAACAGTTTTCCTAGCAACTAAGAAAGGACTAACATCTGTTTTTCTTCTATTGGCCTTTCTTCGAGCATTGTCCTCAGAGTATGACGTCATTTTGTATACTAGAGAACAAGATTTTCCGAAAAAAGTTTGGTTCCTGCTTCTCGCAAATCGCTTTTTCTATGTGGTCTTGCAAACACTGCTGCAACTTTCTGGAGCTGCTAAGAGCTTGTTACTATTCCAAACAAGCTCTTCAATAATCTCTTGACATGCGAAATTGTCTGATCTCTCCTCAAGCGTTTCTTTGTCCCAGGGGATAGATGTGGCGAAAAACTGCAGCCTGAAGAGCGATTGATCCGGGGTGTTCGACCGCGCTGGCTTTCGCCGTATACTTTGATGTGTCCCCATAGACGCTCAACCCATGAATTTTACTGCTGCTATGTATTTGATCAAAATCTAAGTGGATTGCAAGAGCTATGCTTTTGATGCTTTACAAATTTTGCAAATATTATCAACGAGCTAGAGTGAAGGCCATTGCAAACGTTTGCTTGTCAGAAACAACCTTGTTGACGGAGTTTGTGTTTCCATCAAAATGTCGGATGAACAATTTTCGTCTTACCTTGATTATGTGATTGTGAAAAGATACTACAAAGAATGATGATGAAAATTCTAATTTGTTTTCACCGCAATGTTCAATTTAGTTTTGCACTACGTGATCCTTTCGATCAGAAAACGTTTCAAAGAAGCAACTTTAATGACTTTAGAATTTCTCGTCATTGCGAAAGATTAGAATTCTGGTAAGTGACGTACGACATTTTATTGAAATGATACAAACTTTTCAGCTTTATCATGGTTATTTTATCACTATATGTATAGATTGATTTTATCCCCGTAAATGCAGTCACACTAGAGTGAATAAATTAGCAAACTCAAGCTCAAAGGTGTAATCTTAGATAAAGCTAGTTATGATTTGTAACTATTCGAAAGCAAATCAAATTCGAAAATAACGGAGGTTTTAACTCACCCGTAAATGTTCCATACCCGAATATTGACAGTGTAAATAATATACTTGGAATCTAAAAAAACGATTCATGAAATTTGTAAAAACATTACGCTGGCTTTGTGATTTTGATTTTGTGCCAAAGAGATTTTACGGTGGACCTTTATTGCCTAACGTTTCGACTAGCATGGTCTTCTTCGGAGGCCTGAAAGAGAATGCAGTTTTGTGTTCGTCAGTCTATACGACCAAACGCCTCTTCTAACTTGCGGCGTAGACCTTGTCTAGGTACAACGTAATGGAAGACAATCTGAAGTGGAGTCACCAACCTTTATAAAGCTTATACGAGAAACCCCGCGCAGTGGCTGGCTTTTTTTTCTGAACACACAGGTGAATTTATCTGACGGTACAGTTCGAATCAAATGGCACAGAAAAAAAGCTCCAAAAACATCCTTGTCCACGCCACGTCAGCGCATCCAACAGCTTTGAAGCGTTCCGTTGTACATAACATGTACAAAACAGCTGCAAAAGTCTGTACGGGCGAGAGCGAACGATTAGAGTCACTACAACTAGCACGCAAAATTGCTCGCAGCAATGGATACACAGCGCAATCACTGCAAAGACCATCTAGATACGTAAACGAGTCTATGCGAAGCAACGCAACAAAATTCCCCTTTGCATGCCTTTTGTATCCGACGTTACATTTGGTCATTGAACGATGCAAAGCACGAACACAGTTACAGAACGAAGTAATGCTGGTCAACATTCCTAGCAATACTATCAGAAAGCGTTGATTAGAAATAGATTGTATGACTGTATATCTGGAAACTGTATCGTCTGCCCATACGGGAAGTTAGGTGATTGTGCAAAGCAGGGTATTGTTTACCAGCTAGAGTGCTTAAGTTGTGGAACAACTTACATAGGGGAGACCGGAAGGACACTAAGTATTAGATTGAAAAAACCTCTGGCCAGCAAAAGAGGGGGTACAATGTCATCACATTAGGAAAACATAGAGTTGAGACACATAAAAGTGACGATTTCAACTAAAATGCACGATATTAGCGTATGAGACTGAAATTTCGGCAAAAAAGACATTAGGGGCAGCATTATCCGATAGAAATCCGGAGATGAATAATAAAACTGAATGCTTGACAATGACCAGCGACCTCCTGCCCTTCATGTAATTACGTCATCTATAACCGCAAACTGTATACATAGCTTTGACTCACTGAGCACCCCTCAGTGATGTCAGTCGTGCGGACTAATAACTCTACGGTGGACTGAAGGTTGGTGACTCCACTTCAGATTGCTTTCCAGTACGTTGTACCTAGACAAAGTCTAAATGCTTCCAGTACGTTGTACCTAGACAAAGTCTAAATGCCGCAGGTTAGAAGAGGCGTTTGGTCGTATAGACTGACGAATACAAAACTGCAATCCCTTTCAGGCCTCCGAAGAAGACGATACTTGTCGAAACGTTAGGCAATAAAGGTCCACCATAAAAACCGCTCTGGCACAAAATCAAAATCACAAAGTCAACTAAATATGGAGGTTTAAAGAAGAGAGCACATGGAAACTATTCAGCTGGCTACTTAATAATTCGTTTGTACAGGAATACGAAGTAAAAATATAACTATACTTTACTACAAACTCACAATCCATATAACGGCAATGATTAACATCACCCGTTGTGATGTACGCCAGTTACGATACGTAGCCGGATGCTTCACAGAACAGTACCTACATGAAGAATTTATTTGATACCATGAATTAAAATTACACTTACCTATCTACGGTGATACCAAGCACCGTATAAATGGAAGCAAGACAGACGGTGTAGTCGATTGACAGCCATAGATCGCAAAGAAAACTGCCAAATGACCAGTGCTGATTGTGCAGAAAAAAATGTGTATAGACGGGAATGCCTTCCAAGCCGATTATCTAAACATGATCATCAAAAAGTGCTGATAACAGGTATGTAATCATAGCTTCACCATATATGAGTGAGACAGTTTAGAAGTGGGAATTTGAAATCTTGATTCAAGAATAATATTAACCAGATACGACAACTATCCTTTTACAAACAGCGTAAAAAATCAGTGGCTAAAAAATTGAAGTCACATCTGATAACTATAATTTGAGTTTAAAACACACATGCATTCATTTAGTCAAAATGCACTTTGAAAAAAAACGTTCTCATGCATTTTATTTTATTTGCTCATCTGATTTTGAGAGCTTATATTTTAGTAATGTATACGTAACTTATAAGTTCCCTTCTTCGTAGCACCCTATTATTTCCTGAAATCCGCTAAAGGAAACGATATGCATTTTATATGTCTCACTCCGCTCGAAGGAAGTAAACAAATTAAGAGCGAAATAATCGTTTTCCTACGAGCTAATCCTATATGTATCTCGTCGTAAAGATTGGTAGAACACGTTATTAGCTCATATGGAAAGCGCAAGAACTTCATGCTTGTTGGTAATTATTCTGTGCTCTGTAATGACACTGTACAGATATAATTAAAGCTGCAAAATGAATTTGTGAGAGCCTGTACTTTACAGATCTGTGTGCGATCGCGCAGACTAAGCTAAAATCATATGAGCGCGCTAACAGTTCTACGAGATAAAGAGACTGAATATATATGAATGAAACTTTTCATTCGATAGTCAAAAACAATCAAAGACGTTTTTATTTCAAAAGTAAAGAATCTCCCATGAAATTGGTATTGTATGAGTAAAGTCTCAGTTAATCATTCACACATATGTTGATAATCTCTCCAATATGATACCCGTTATGCATACAAGCTCCTTCTGGAAGCAAAGTACATTGCAAAAGACGGTCTTAATCCTTTTAAGTCTAATCTTCAAAAGAAGCGCTAAGACACTATGCATAATTTATTTTGATGTTCCAGAAAGAAAATGAGATTTCAACCAAGAGCTAATTGTACAAGACAAGATGCGATTTCTCTTCCGATCAGAGTAACGTAAAGAGCAGAATTTCGCTTGTCAGAGGAGAATACACACATTGATAAGTTGCTCTGATCAAACTCAAAGCAAAATTTGCGTTCCTCTTTTTGGACAGGTGTTCCAATTTTATTTGAACTTCATCGTAGAAACATCGATCTCATTTATACAAACTATCTTGAATTTCAAATCTCTTTGCTCTCAGATTGGAGTTGGGAACGGTTTTGACTTTTCTACAAGTAACTTTTAATTGTGTAGTATCACCCAAGGATTAAAATCATCTACTTGAATTTTGTACTTTTAAAAAAGGCGTAGAAGTACCGATCTCACGTTATGCTCTGTGATGAGACACATCCAATCACCCCTCAACGGTGACTCTTTCGATCCCAAAAGCACATTCTCTGCTTTTCCCACCCCTTACAACAATAGAAAGCTCAGTGCACGTTCTCACAACAATGTTGCCCCAGCGAAACAAAGCTTCATGAACCTATTCATGTGGTGCAGCTCGTTCGAATTGCCAAAACAAACGGATTACTGGGAGAACAACACCCGGTTGCATTAGTGCAAGCGTTTCGTAAATCATATTTGCTTTAGATAGATTCATCTTTCTGCCTGCACGTAGTCTCACGATTAAGTGGTATGTAAAGTTCAGTTAGCTCAGAAGTACCAGAGTTCCTCTGAAACTCTTTAATCTTCATAATGTGGTCGTGGTCTGCCTCTACCAAAAAGCATCAACTTAGCCTGAACGCAAGTGCAACCATGACAGGGATCTCTGTGTTGATTCTTTGTATAATCTTGCTTGTATCGGAAAACGGGCTAGAGAACTAGAGCTATAAAATAGTGCTCAATGCAAAGCCAACATTCGAGCACCCTAACTTCGGATCTATGCAAGAAAGACATTTTAGATCAAGCAGGATCTTCAACTGTTGTTGATGCACAAGCGCAGTTGAAGCACCCATCCGTATCCAAGCTCGATCCGATCCGAATCGAGCCCGGATCACAAATGGTTATATAGCTACATGCTAGCTACTCATCTTTCACGACTTTTTTTTTTGAATTTCCTCCTTTGGCAGATGACTATGTGCTCTGATTCTTGTCATAAATTGCTTTTTAGCGTAAGCAAAAATCTAATAAACTGGTGAGAAATAATCAGCTATCATACAGTTGTACTCAGACAGGCACTTCTAATATATAGAACATGCTCGTTGACGAGCGCAGTTGATTGGCTGTCTTGAATTTAGAAATTGTTGACTCCGAAGCGAGAGATGGCGATGCGAAGCTTATGTTACCGGACTGAGGTGACTATTGCGTCTTTTTTGTACAAATTAGCGATTTTATCTTAGTTTGCGGAGTACATGAGCTGAAAACGCATAATTAGAGTGGTATTTGAGATATTTTCCAGCACGGTAAAGGTAATACCACGATCGTTGAATTGCTATTCTGTTACGTTGTAAGATGCCAAACCATAACGACGCTAGGAAGAACGCAGCTTTTCTTAGACTTTTCTTAGAACAATGATACAAACATGTTGCAGTGGTCTCATCTCTTTCGGTTTTGAGCGAACTTATTTCTGTGACACCTGCTTCGAGTTCAACAAGCTTACAATATGCCTTGCGTATGACACCAATCGCATATCACATAGTTAAGAATGTCAGTATGAGCCTTACTCAGAGTAACATATGTTCCCCATCTCCTTCGCTCTTCTTCTTTGCTTCTCAACCTCACAGCTGTATTTCGCAAAAAATGTCCATTCCGTTGTCAAAATAGCTACGTTACATGTTTGCTGATGTGCTCGTTACGACCAACCGAGCGCAAAAATATATCGACAAGATTTAGCAGAGCTGCAGTAACTCGCACACATCATTCGCGCTCATCAGCACACAGCTCATCAACGTAATCAGATTGCCCAAAAATTGAAACATCCACGAAAACTAGCTCGAAACATGCAGTAAACAATAAGGGCAGGTTGCTTGCAAAATGAGCAACATAAGGAAGCATAGAAGCAAGAAAGGGGTAAAGAAGTGGTGGAAAAGAATGTTAGGAAAATAGCCTGTGGTAGCAATGATTATTTTTATGGTAATTTACTACACCTTGTTGTACTTGGAAATGATGTTATTATCGAGTCATTTGTAAATTAATACGCATATTGCACACTATACGACGCTCTTATCAGTAACTCCTCCTCGGTAAAACCTTTTCTACGTGCTACTAGACTTCTTTTAAGATCAGAACCTGTTCATTCCCAGCAACTTTTCCTTGTTTCTTTGTATTTGAGTTTTGATTGAGGATGTAATAGCCAGTGAAACACATTTTTACGATTTGTTACGCTAGAAAAGGTTTTACTGAGGAGTTACCGGTAAGAGTGTCGTCAGTGGCCGCGTATAATGTGCAGACTCACATATCAAGTTACAAATCATCCGTAGATAAATACATATAACACTAACGAAGACACATGAAAATATAAAATAATCACTCTTTCATGGGCAACTAAATTTCTTTGGTCTATGGGCGCAAGAAGGAAACATTGAAAGAGCCTTTGCTTCTTTAACCATTTGAGAATTCGCAGTAAGTTCATCCTGCTAGCAAGAATTATTCGCGAAATTTGAATTCTTGTGTAGGTTTCAGACCCTAACCATGATGCTGCCACTGACCTTATTACTATGCATATGACACAAAAAGCTGATTTCTGATGCCAGTGAGCTAGTCATTGAGATTTGGTATATAAGGAAAGCTATCTGTCTAATCTTTCAATCCATATCCTATATACGATTAGCGTACTCTTATACACTTGCAAAAATACTGCGGAATTCCTTCATCTGTTCTCACATATTTCCCTCATCTAGTGCTC
This sequence comes from Cylicocyclus nassatus, assembly GCA_958299035.1. Taxonomy (NCBI): domain Eukaryota; kingdom Metazoa; phylum Nematoda; class Chromadorea; order Rhabditida; family Strongylidae; genus Cylicocyclus; species Cylicocyclus nassatus. Next base: position 15,707,603 of record CATQJL010000223.1, read on the forward strand.
CTACCGTATTAATGGCCTCTAGCATTGGATTATCCCTATAAACGATGGTGCCCTGCACTTCTCAGAGCATGACAACAGAGTAATTTCCTGTCAATTTTTTGTAGTTTCTATGCTAAATAATCTATGCAAATGTCGCTAACAATCGATTCACTTAGTCTGAAGCAGCGCACTTTGCATCTATGCCTCTATGTAATAAGCTTAACTTCACCTATATGAGCTCGCAGTTGGCAAAGCTTGTTATTCAGCAGATTAGGTGAAGCCAGCGAGATGCATTTACATTTTAGTGGTTTGGGACGGGTACAAAATAAGTGCAACGGAATTTTTACTTCCGTGAACGTGAGAAAATACAGTCGCATGATTTTACATATCTTGAAAGAGTGCACCAAAATCGCCATCATGGGGTTGAAAGTGAGAAATCCCGGTAAAAAGATCCAATGTTCTCTGAGAGTGGAGGCACCTTGTTTGCGTTGAGCTGCTGATTTAAAATCGTAGATGAAGGACGAATAACGTTCATCAAAAAATGAAATCACAACTTGACAATTTAGTTCAGCTCAGGTCATCTAATACAGTTGTAGAATACTGGGTATGCATCCCAATTAAATGTTATACCACAGTTAAGGTTTAGCAGTTTTATCATATTTCAGACTTGTGCTGCACATGGTGCATCACACAAATTCAAATTACTTGCACTTCCCTACAAAGACAATATGTGCTGCCTAAGAACTGTCCTCAAATTTAGAGGGAGTATATATCGCTACTATTTACATCAAATGCACTCCTTTCATGGCATTACCCCTCTCGTGCGGCAGTCCTTTCAAGAACTCTGCTCAGAAACTCTAGTGATAAATCTTCTTCTTTATGCACCCCCACTGATCCTTCTCTTTCGTTTAAAATGATGGTTGAGAGCCGCAGGCGAACCCACGCCGAACTTATTCACAGCCATCCATCTTGCGCGATCTTATAAGCCATCCATTCTTTTGCCAAAGATTTTTCAGCGTTCCAAGCTTTCTGTTTTGCTGCCCCCAGAGGACCAAAAAGAATGAAGTAAAAAGTTTAGACATCGACGAACACATAGCAAACTAATATTGTTGAAAGCTAGATGTTCGATAACTGTTATTCTGAATGTGTATTACATGAATGTCATGCCGAAAATAAATCTTTATGTGGAAGGTGAAGCAGTAGCACTTGTTTACTGTAACAAAATGGCACAGAGTGCTCAGAAAAAAAGAGGGAGAAAGAGAATGATGGCGGGAATCATGAGGCATTCTCAGTCAGAGGACTTCATACAAATGCTTAGCTGTTTCTTACATAAGTAATTAGATCTGGTATGCTTGGTTAACACCCTGGAAAATCGCGTATCATACATCTCGCCAAACATAGTCCAACCTAATGTCATGTACAGAGCAAAGCTCATTTTGCATTTCAAAGAGCTAGATCATGACATCCGAGGATTTGTTCCCAATGTTGTGTGATAGAGTTAATTTAGAACATTGTAAAAAATATTTTATTCGATAGTACTTAGCCCTTGAAGCCCGTAGAACCAATCCATTTTTGAACAAGACTGCTCAAAGATGCCGAAATGTATGTTGACAACAGCCTTACTTCCTTTGAACTGTGATCGCTGTGCAGCGGAAGTAATTGACCCTACTCTAGCTGCTTTCTGAAGTTTTGCACAACTAATGGATTTCTTTCCATAATCGTGCATAGTCGGATGCGTGCGGAGTGTTTGTTTTTTTTCCGCTCTTCTAAATGGCTTCTTTTGTTTAGTAAAGACCCTATTGCTCCAGGAGAGGTATATCGCTGTAAAAATGCAAAGTTTGACTCATATGTTATTTAACGGAAGGCAGAGAAAGGGGAAGCAACCTATTCTATAAGAAGGCAAATTCTTCAATGAGAAAAAGAATCAGAGTGCGCAAACTAGACCGTACTTTCTTACCAAGGAAGTATATGAACAACCACAACCTTGTAACACGGACTTCTGGCTGATTTGCCTCCTAAAGTTGCAGAGCTCTAGAAGATTCCAAGAATTCCGCAAACGGATTTTTGCATAAAGTTTCTTAGTAGCTTACAAATAATCACGAATACATTCCTTAAAAACATTTTCCTCCCCGAAAAAAATTCATTTGTTTCGACAGTTCAAACTATCAAAATCGAGAATACCGTAAAAGACTTATTAGTATCAGCACCTCGATACTGCATTACACACCATATTTAACCATATTTACAGACCTTCACAGGCTGCGATCGTCTTAATTTGCTGATATCTCACCTAATCTCTCTCCAAAGCTTCACGTTGGCAGTGAAGGTTAGCATATTAGCACATTCCAGCATCCCTTATGCTGATATCGAAGCCGTCTCGGATATATTTCCGATGGCGACCCTCACCCTCGCGATTAACATTTTATGAATTCGGCTGCCCGAATGCGCACTGAGGTAAAGGCTGCTGCACCTAATTGCCTTTATTTCTCCGAGAACGATTAGTTCGAGGAAGCAGCTAAGCACCGCACGAAGATGCGGTGACGCAGCTTCACTTAAGGCCCATATTTATAAAGATGTATTTGACTGCATTGACACTACGTCATGATGGTGTCATTTCATATAATTTGATATGACACTGCTATCTCATGCGTACACGCAAAGAAAAATTAGCGTTTGGCCAGTATATTAACAAAAAGCTGGAAATTTGTCCTTTGCATTTAGCGGTTTTATCGGCTTTTTTTACAATCTTGAGCTGGAGTATTGGGGATTGTCACATAAGGACGCTAACCAACCTTATGTGATCCACGTGCAACATCAGTTACAAGCATAAACTGGTAACAGTCTTCGATCATCACGTTCTGTGCTTGTAAGCATCGCACTTGTGTAAAAGTCTTACCCATGCACCTCATTTTCCCAAATTTTTGCCTTGTGGCTCCCTTGTGCAAGCTCAATTTCAACTAGTTCCCGGGTTATGCGCATCAACAGGGCAAGATAACCGCGCTATTACTGAACAAGGGCCCTCAGGGATTTGGCGCTGGCACGGGGTGAAGTGCCAAATCAACGCGACGGCGCGCAATGCGGAATGCGCATAGACGCATAACCATTGCCCCTGAAGTGTTGGAAAAGGAAGCAAAAAATGAGAGCGGCCGAATTCCGGCGAGACTTCGCCATCATCAATAATACCACATAAATAACATGGCTTGCTAGAGCATCCATATAGAAAAGTTAGCATTTTTAGCAGTAATTCATTTAGTCATCGTTTGAAGAGGGTACCTAGACTTATATGCAAATACCGAGTGAGACGCTGACTAAACCATCGCCCAAACGAAAGCTCATAGGATTCATTCGTGGTAAAAAAAACTAGCCTCAAACTCTCGCCCAGTACCGTAATCAATCCCAAAATCATCGCTCAAACGATCGATATGACCGATGGCTACACTTTTTCTAAGCGGGTTCGGATAGAGTTTAGGAGACCCACAAGAAATGCCAAAATTTCATAATCATGGTGGGATTTCTCAGAAAGTTGTCTATGTCTTGCTTTCTCAAAATTCTGTAATCTTCGAGCTACTCCCATGACAGCAAATATATCGGCACTTTTTTGATTGATTCCAGAATAGAAAAAGGGCGTGAAGGATAGGAAAGATCCAAATCGAAGCTGACTAATAAAAAGCAGCTTGGTTAGCCATAGGGCCACCAGCATAAAGTTTACAAATACTCTGTTCTTATCACACGCAAGTTGATAGCCAAGTGGTGTGAGCATTTCTAGTTCTCGTATTTGTCTGAGCTTGTACACAAACAATTTTTACGGAGCAAGTTTTCTCAATTTTTTGTTCACAAAAATTCGCAATTAGTAGATTATTGAAACGACAAACTCCAACACATTTGACATATCATCAATTTAACCCCTGCCTAATCCAGCTTCATGCTTCGCAGATTCTAACCATGATGCTGATGCATTTTATGATGTTTTTTGAGCAGTCTCACGAGTCTGCAAGAAAAAGTTGAGCAAAGCTGCGTGAAGTCTGGCTTGTAGGAGAACATGCGAGTTTTTGAAGTGTGTGAATTTGATTAGCTTCAAAAGTGCATGAGGGCGGAAATTTACATTCAACATCAGCGCGGAAGTAGGCTGTTCTTCAAAACGCACCTATCTGTTTTTATGGACTAAGCAAACTTGCTAAAAAATGGTTACTGAAAACTTCCTTAGTGTCCAAATGGCTTCTAAATCAACCGCCTAACCAGAAGCTATGATCTTGCTTACTTTGATTTTCAGTAAAAAGCCTCCTTGATTTTTTGGTGTTTCAGTTTGTAAATGATTGGTATCACTTTTTTTCAACCATATTAGTCAGTACATCATTTTTTGAATGTCAATTTATCCGTAGCAGGTGAAAGTTTGGAAGCAAAGACAAGACAAGTCCGCTCGGTCAAGGCCAAAAGCACATAAGTTTATCACAAGTTCTGTGCTATGCGAAAAACTTTCAGAAAAAATATTAATCTGAAAGTTCATTTCCAGTTTTCAATCAGATTAAAACTTTCATTATGAGGCTCAAAACCTTTCCTCAGTTAATAGCGATTATGCGCAGCACATAATCCAAGGCACATTAAAGCACAACCTTACATCAAAATAATGCCAATTCGATTGAGAAGCGAAAAAAGAAAGAAGTATGGAAAAGTCCATAATGTCAGGATTTATTTTCTTAAGCTAACGAAAGCCATTTAGCCATTCTCCCCAAGAAAGTCGATTCACATATCCGAATTCCCTTTCTTTTCTCCATAAATTATGCTCACGGCCATCTCCCTTTATGGTGCTTTCGAATGTTATATGGCAAAAAAGTTTGCTAGCGACGATATCTCGTCATATTTTCAATATCTCGCGTCAATGGTCAGTAATGGGATTGCCTTACATATCTGGAAACGCTTATCAGGTGGATATGACAAGCGATAAACTGGGAAAAAATCGTGTTTACGTCATCGTAATTCTTCAAAAGGCTACAATCCATGTTAAGCAGAGGCATATGATCGCAAAGCCGTGTTGTAAGGTGTTGACATATTTTCGTCATTTGTTGATCGTACTTTGTTGACGTCTGCATCATTTTGCTTGGAAAAAGATTAGGAATATGACCTTCACTAGAATTTGCAGCTTCAGCTACGCATATGGAAGGTAGTATTTCGATTTTGAGTGATTTGAACACCAAAATACTCTTTACTAGTATTCCTACCACCCAAAATAATGCGTTCGTACCGCTAAAGCCAAATTCTCCGACTTGTATCATTACCCATGTCAACTCCCCAAAACGAACGATGTTGCTTTGGGCTCCGAGAAAAAAACGAAGTTCTAGTGCGCAGCGCTCATGGCGCTCTGCATTCGGTTCATTTATGATAATCGAGTTTCGTCGTCACCACCAGCATTTGCCCGCTCTCGTTTGCCAGCGTTGTGCCTTATCGCCAACGGCTACCTCGGCATGTTTTTCAGCTGCATATGAATGTTGCTGATTGACATCTATAGCAATAGGTTGCTAAAAGACAGGCAAATGCTGGCAATTGGTCATTTTTTAGGCCTATCATGTGCAATAGTAGCATCTACGCCTATTCCACAGCTCATTTGCTCGCCTTGTTCGTAAAGCAGAGTAGAAACGAATGTGAACGAACGCAGAATGTGATGCGAGTCAAGCAAACAAATATATAGCAAAAACAGTTAGTGCGAGCTCGGCCCAGCTGGCACCGGTTCAAGCTGGATATCGTTTTTGGGACAAAAAGCAATGGGGATATCGTTTTTGTGGCAGAAAAGAACGAAAACTGCGGCTTTTTTTTTGGTCGACGTTTCGTTTTTTTTCGAGGTTTATTACGTTAAGGGTTTAGAGTAAAAGGTTAATGAAAGTCAAGAATGACCCGTTTCAAAAATTTCACTGGTGCCAGCTCCTGCCGAGCCCTGGTTTGGCAGGAGCTGGCACTATAGCGTACGGCATTGAATTTCCTCGATTTCGAATTCCCCTGTAATTTTCCAATTCACACTGATTGTAAGAAAGTTGTAAAAAGAAAATTTTTCTAGCACCAAGGAAATAAATCATAGAAGAACTTCAATAAGTTTATAGAAGCCAAAATGTTACAACTGATTGACCAAAATCTCAGGTTATCGTCTACCAAAACTTGCGGATTCTCTTGGAAAACAAACTGCCAGGGAATCATTCTCAAAAATTTGTTTAAATTTTGAGAATGATTCCCTGGCAAAGAACCTACAGTTCTTAAAAGCTATTATGCTTTGTAATTCTCTCTGTCCATCCATCTGACCTTTCACTGTCCCTGATGGTGAATTTACAATTTTTTTGAGCTAAAAAATCGTGTTAAACGCTTACGAAAATCACTTACGACATACACCCCTTCGCTATCCTAGCATGAGCAGATTAGCTGAAACCCGAGACAAGTTCCTCATACAAGTTTAGCTCCCCGATAGTTCTCGTGCTTCCACTTAGGAATTAATAGATAAGGCTTGCTTTTACGGATAAGCTCTGGTTCTTTTTCTAGAAGCTCGTCACGCGACAGAAGATGCAATAGTGTGGAACATCTTTGGTTTTTCGTAGTCTGTAGCAGAAAGTTTCTCCTACGCTCGACGTGAAAATGCCGTAAGCATAGAAAAAAAGAAGCGCATTAAACCGTACTATGAAACAAAAATATCGATGTTACGCATTTAGGAGATCCCTCCTCCACTGGCTTGCTTTACCATCAACAAGATCAGCTTAGACCTCTTGAGGACACACTCATCATGCTAGTATTCACGCTAGCGATTTGATTACACCAATGATTGCTGTAGATGTTGTGGGTAAGCGCCGTCCTCTCGACCTTTATGCGTTCAATCAAGAAATTTTATTTGAGTAGGCATCTCTTTAAGTGCAATTCAATTGATAGTTCGTTGAAAACCAAGTAACATTGCAGAGCTATCAACTTGGAGTGAATCAGAAGAGTGAAAATATGTTGTTGACACTATCTGCATTTTCCTTCTTGTATTAAAATTTAGAAAAGAAAGTACAAAAATATAAGCCTCTGTATTGATGCTGTTTTGAAAAGTAGAATGTTGATACATAAATGCAGAGGCGACAAAAAAAGAGATATGTTGCCCACATGTCATTATCGTTAGTGATAGAGTAGGTATAAGCAGTTCCGCTAGGAATCAAAAATTATATTATAACTAGCGGCCCTACGGGCCGCTGTAAGTGGGTCGGGGCAGATACATTAGTATTTGCTTAGTTGGGACGGCATCTAAGTACAAAGGGGTTCACATCTCCTCTCTAATGAAAAATCAAAATTCGCAGTAGGCACAAAAATGTCTGATCTTTCCTTCCAAATGCCACCACCAGAATTAAATTATTTAATACAGCTTGCTTCTTTCGTTGCTTAGTTAAAATCAAAATAATCCTAAAAGGATGACCAATGCAGATGCATGCTGGGCTCTCCGGGAGCAAAGCCATTTCCTATAGCTGAAATTCTGTCGAAATCGAGGTTTTTACCCTCTTTTGTGGAAATTGCGGGGAAAAGGAAAACTTTTCGCTCCAAAAACTGGCGAGCCACAGAGAAAGCCTGCCGGAGCTCAACCAGCGAGACCACAGCTTCTATGCTGGGTCTTTTTTCCGGGGGCAAAGGCATTTTCTGTGGCTGAAATTCTGTCGAAATCGATGTTTTTACCCTCTTTTGTGGAAATTGCGGGGAAAAAGAAAACTTTCCGCTCCAAAAACTGGCGAGCCACAGAGAAAGCCTGCCGGAGCTCAACCAGCGAGATCACAGCTTCTACACTGGGTCTTTTTTCTGGGGGCAAAGGCATTTTCTGTGGCTGAAATTCTGTCGAAATCGATGTTTTTACCCTCTTTTGTGGAAATTGCGGGGAAAAAAAGACTTTCCGCTCCAAAAACTGGCGAGCCACAAAGAAAACCTGCCGGAGCTCAACCAGCGAGACCACAGCTTCTATGCTGGGTTTTTTTTCCGGGGGCAAAGGCATTTTCTGTGGCTGAAATTCTGTCGAAATCGATGTTTTTACCCTCTTTTGTGGAAATTGCGGGGAAAAAAGACTTTCCGCTCCAAAAACTGGCGAGCCACAAAGAAAACCTGCCGGAGCTCAACCAGCGAGACCACAGCTTCTATGCTGGGTCTTTTTTCCGGGGGCAAAGGCATTTTCTGTGGCTGAAATTCTGTCGAAATCGATGTTTTTACCCTCTTTTGTGGAAATTGCGGGGAAAAAAAGACTTTCCGCTCCAAAAACTGGCGAGCCACCAAAAATTATATTATAATTCTTAGCTAAGGTGAGCAGAGAAACTCTCTAACATACTTATTTGGTCCTCACACCCATGTAAAAATGCAGCTCTCCTGTCGGCTTCACAGACTTCGATGATTTTTCCAAAAAGACACAGCCAAACTAATTAACGAAGTAGCCTGCCCACATATTGAAATGTTCCTGGTACTTTTTAAATAAACTGTTCTTCACCTGTCTCTCTCATACAATTCAACATTCTTTTCGATAAAATTTATGGCTTTAAGACTGGGCTTCGGCGAAAACTCAGGAGCCTCTCAAATGTCAAAACGCATTAAGACAGCTGGTGCTGGAAATTTATTGCTCTAAAGTCAAATCGGGCGGATTTGAGCGCAAATTGTTTTCCACAACTCAAGACCATAAAAACACTTGAACGTGGCTAATGCTCTTTCTCTTCTCCTCTAAACAATGACAGCGGTATCCTAAAAAGTTTAGATTCGATCGTGTACTTTTGGAACGATGAAACCCGATTACTTCTCCCTCGCACTGAATTCCATCAAGAATGGGATCGGTCACACGCTGTGAAGCATGCGCATTTCAACTTTACAAAGTGCTTGCATTGTCTCTTGCCCTTTGTCAAAATGAAAACACTTGGGAAATTGAGAAGAGCTTTGATTGAGCCAATCTAGAAGTGAAGTCAAGTGACAAGGAACAAATACTTTCGAAAAAAGTTTGCTTTGTAATTCCTTCTCTTGTCGAGGTGGCAATCACGTCTGAATGTACCTCCAGATTTCCATTACCCCAGCAAGCGACTGGGCCAGTGATTATGTAGCTTTTTCACAGGGCAACTAAAAGCGAGGGGCCGCTTCTCACATTAATCACGGAATCATTTAAGGCCACCGCGCTCCAGATGTTTGTTTAGGAAGGTGAAAGGCGGATGATAGTAGGATTCCGTAATAGAGCAACATCATCGAAGTGGATAAAAGTATGGAATAGACTCTTCAAATATTTACGAGAATGAGTTTGACATATCATCGAAAATCGGTTTTTTCCATATGCAATTTTCAATGGAACGTCATATTTCTTTTCTTTTTTTTATTTCGTCATAGACAGCACACCGACACAGACAAGGCTCGGGCAGGTGCCTTATAAGCAAGCGGATGACGTTTGTGGGGCAAAAAGCAAAGGGGATATCGACTTTATAGTCGAAAAAACAGCTTGTAAATTTAGCGGCGTTTCGTTTTTCTGAGTTTTTTACGCTTAGGGTTTAGAATCAAAGGTCCGTAGAATTTTGCGAAAGTCACAGGGACTTCTTTCCTTGCATTTTCGGAAACCACCTCGTGCCGAGCCCTGGACACAAAATCGTAAGCTCGTCCATCTCTGTACACTTCCTTTCCTGCCTTCTTCAACTGTTACCCTTTTACCCCTCAGAGTGACACAAACCAAACAATGGGATAGGGAGCCTTGTTCTTTTCCATAGCATTTCGCTGTCTATGATTCATGTGACCAAATTTCACCATTTTCATTCGCATTCATTCATTTTGAATACATGACATGTGTCATTTTCACGAACCCTTCGAACATCAAAATCAAAAGAACATTGAAACATCCATCTACAAGTTGACAAGCGTTCAATTTCGAAAGAGCTTGTCATTCAAATTCCAATCAAAAAATGGAATTCTTCTAAATACAGGGCCAAATGTTGTTGGGTTTACTAGGAAGGGTGTTACTCTGTGGTCTTGGTGGTCTTTTGAGAAGGGTTGTATACCATTATGGAGTTCATAAAACGCTGATTCCAACTTTTTCTTTCTTATCGGCGGAGTACCACAGGACGAGGAGTTATGAGCGTTTATTGGAGCAAACATTTTGGGAATTAAAGTAAAAATAGTCGCAACCTTCCTCCTAGCCCTCAGATGGAGCAATGAGAATCATTAGAGCACTTTATGCACTAAATAAGATAAAGTACAGCCACACTCCACTGCCTCATTTGACCGGTAGGAAGTTTCACCAACTGATCTTATCTTGGAAATTCAACAACCTTTTGACTCTAGTAAACACTCATGACTCCTCGCCCATGAATGCTTCGCAGATAGGGATGACAGAATCAGAATCAGCGTTTTATGCCCTCCAAAGGTATACATCACATCTCAAAAGTTCCTTCACTTAACCATCCTTCTCTTGTAAGTGAGAGCCCAATTTTGCGTGTTTAAAAGGAATTTCCCCAACTTGCATGATACTGTGCAACTCTACCCTAGTTAAGAAAGTCATATATCCGTTATCCACATGCAATACCTTTTTTCTCCAAAAGTGTTACATCACTTTGGCATGCAAGAAAGTCATGTATTTTTCAGGCTAGTTGCATCTGCTTCTAGCTTGTAATACTTCAAATAAAGTGATGAAAAAGGACAGAGATTCTGATAGTTGGAAGATAATGAAGCGTTATATGAATGCACAGTGCAAACCTTGGAAGCGCATAATGACTTGAGAATAAATGAAGACTGAACAGAATGAAAAAAATTAGCTAGGAAAAGAAATGGCTAATCTGTAGGCAGCCGAAAAAAACGTGCAAGTTCCCTGTTCGTGAGCTATCAGAGTAGCTTTAAAAAGTGTGATTTGATTATACATTCCGTGGTCTCAAGTTCAAGCAATTTTTTCACTTTCGTCATTCACATTTACATAGATGATATGAGAGAGCAGAAAAATGTGCATAATATGAATGTGGAAAAAGAGCAAGTTGCGGCCACAGTGATGCTTTGAACGACCTCGGGAAACACATTCTCATGTCGTAGCGAAAGAATGAAAAATTGAGACAGCAGAAGCATGTGAATCATGATCGAAAGCCAAAACACTTCTGGAACCTCTCCCCATTTCTGGGGAAGCGCTACTATTCAAGCAATTGTGGATAAAACATGTATTAGGTTGGAAACTAAGTTTTGCAACTTGTCTCATAACTTCCCTCTCACTCAACAAGGCACACTCAAATTTTGTCACTGCGTTGGTTATTACGTAAGCCACAAGCGCAGCTGCTGTCCTACCAAATTCTGATGTCGCAGTGAGGGTTACGGTAGGTGCATGGTATGAAGGGGAAAAAATCAAAGTTTGACGGATTTGGCTGAAACTTGGCATAGGGGTGTTATCCGACGTACTGATCACGAAAGCGATAGTGAAATTGCGTGATAAGGGCTTTTTTAAGGGTTACTGTAGGTGTACGATATGGGGTCTCACTCTAAACAAGGAAAAAGGCGTTGATTCAACAAATGAATGTGATATTCGCGTTTGGCAGGTCAAATAACCTTACTATGTAAAGTCTCGGGGAATTTGAGCTTCGGACTCTTTAGTCATTGACGGTCTTCCCCAGCAGCTCTTGCGTACATCGACTCGTTCGACTCTATGAGGACGCCAAATCTCAACGTGCCCCTAAATTTTGTTTCTTTCTTAATAGGCCAAAGGAGTCAACCTCCAGCAATAATTTGTAGACGAATCCGGATTACTGTGCATGGTCTAGGCTGCCAAAGGCTTCATTTTAGCTTGAAACCCCAAAAATTCTCAAATTTCACTAGTTTTCGAAAAACGCCTGGAACTTTTCTATTTCATGTTCAAAATTTAGGCAATTTGTGCTCACTTGTAGTCACATTGCCTTCCACATGATGCCAAAGTTTGAGTGCGCCATATCCACAGAGAGTGAAGTTATGAAACCAGTTGCAAAACTTAGTTTCCAGCCTAATATATTATCTGGCTTACATTCTAACCTCCTATTTGGAAAACAGTTCTCTTTTCTCTTTGAGAAAAGTTCATTACAGTAATCATTTTGTGCAAATTGAAGGTTACGAAGTGTGTGCTTTATGAGTCTTCCAGATTACCATTCAGCATGGATTCATGTTGGGAGTTTTTTCTTTCAAAATGGACTTTTGTGCGTCTATCATTTGCTGAATTTATGGCGCCTATTGCGGTCTACTTTGCAATTAACTACCTGCTAAATCTTCACTAAATAGCTTCAAAGACAAGAGTCAATTGTCACGTTTTGACAGAAGGATGGATTTATTAGGTAAAAACGTATGATCTCAGCCTAAAGTGTTTCAGGACCAGATAATCTGGTGAAGATTTATCAGGTTTTAATAGGTCAGCAGATCCGTCGATCCTTTCTCAAATTCAACCGAGTTTTTAATAAGTGATATGAAAAAAGAAATTTCTATGTTAAGGGCTGGCGAGGTGGCTAGTTCCCCTTAACTTTCCCAAAATTTTACGGTCCCCTTTGACCCTAAATTATAAATCAAAAACCCTCAAAAAACGAAAGGTCGACCCAAAAAAACGTAAACTAAGCAGTGTTTTTTCGGCCACAAAAACGATTTCACCTTTGGTTTTTAGTCCCAGAAATGATATCCAGCTTGTTATCTACCTGTGTAGAGCCCTGGTTAGTGATGTTTCGCACCATTTATGACTCATCTGCATACTTTGCATATCACAGCGATTTTTGGTCTCAGGCTAATGTCCAGCTGCTCTAAAGCAATGTTTGCTCGGTGGTCTCAGAACAACTACAGTTTAAGTGAATATCATCATTTGCAGCCTGCAGTGTTTTCCTTTGTTTTTTAGTTGCCAAAGAATAGTCTCATTACTGCTTTCAAATGCAATAGACAATGAGATACGATCTGTAAATTAAGCCCTATTCTAAAGGAAAGGACCATAATTCATAAAATGGCCACTTTGCTTTGACTTACGTTTAGAGCATAAGGTAAGTGGATGAAAGAAAAACTATAAAGGCTAACATTATGCTAAGACTTAAGGCTCCGTAAAAGCATAAAACAGCTATGATTCTAGAACCACGGAATTGTGGTGCTGCTAGAAAATATTACTCTACAGTTACCGTAATTTAGCTGCAATAAAGAAGGACCAAGAAGAGAAGGATTTTTCTTTTTAATGGGCTACCTACGTTCATCAATATCAAAGCTATAATCAAAGTCCAGCAACGCAGATATCCCAACCGACTGATTAACACCAATGATTTGTGATTACTCTCAAATTTGACAAACCCTGAAAGTTTTGATGTGTAATGTGGAGAAAATGAAGTAAAATCCTAAAAAAAACCCTGACTCTTATACGGCCCCAATTTTCAAGTCCCTTCAAATTCCCTTCCAATGCCGAATTTCCTCTTTTTCGATTTTGCTTTCCAAGGCCTTCAATTCATCCCCAAAACATTCCCAATCGAAATCCTAAAGAACACGCTTGGTCTGCATTAATTAAGCATTATATGAGCCCATATTGCTGCAGATTTTATGCCCTACCATAGCTTTCGCCTCCTATGCCCGCAAACTCAATTCACGACTCTTTCCTTCTAAATATGCACGTAGAGGTTGATGTTATCGATTCTAAGCCAAACCCACCAGCTTATTTTGCTTACAAAGTATATCAAGCAAAATACTTTATAAAGTACGTGCAGTGAGCATACACATAAGATACTGAAGTGCACCTGAGAACATTCTTCAATTCAACGACAAGTGTCCTTTAGATCCTCTTTAGAGCAGTACTGCACATACTAAGCAATGCTATAATTGATCCACAGCAAGCTAGATGTCTAGCAAGTGTCATCAAGCAGTGAAAAACCCGTATGTAGATCCCTCTCAAGAGAAGGGGGGGGGGGTCGGGGGCGCAATGACGAAAAACCCTCGTTAAACTTCTCAACGTCAGAGCTGACGTCAAAGTCGCAAATCTAATATGGGATCAAGAGGCTGTAGTACTTCTCAGAATTATCCGTTAAGAGTTCCGTTCCGTAATGCGCATTTCTGCCCGGATCCACCTAATCACAACAACTTGATCCCCTTCATGACCGAAAAAAAGAGAACAATGCAAACCTGAAGTACAAACCCCTTATATGCAGCTAACAATAGCGAACCGAGAGACAATTTTTTGAGAGTCTTTAAGATTGACTTGAAATTACTTTGAATAAATCCAGTCTTTAAAGTGCAAGCCAAGGCTGCAAAATAGAATCTCTCTGGGTCTGGCTCCTATCTTCCTTTTTTTGCAATTTCGGGCTGTTGGTCCGCAAAAATTTCGAAATCCCATTCCCAAAAAAGTTTTTCTGAAATTCGTTCAGACCATTCATGCCCTTTCAATAGGAGAAAATTTCTTTCGCGTCCCCTAATTTAAAAAAAAGCCCTCTCATAGAATGGTAGTTGACAGATTACAATGCTGAAATTTTTACGTATACAAATTAAGAAATACTCAGTTTTGGAGTGCAAAACCTAAAAAGTAGATTTTCTTTTTTTCCCCAGATCCTAGCAGACATTTCACTAAGAGACTTTTGATTTCTTTTTGAAAGCGTTTCTTTTTCTCGATTTCTTTTTGAAAGCGTTCCTTTTTTCATCATCTAAGTTCGTGGGGAAATCTAGCATTCGTCAACAGTTAAATACACAGAATCCTTTACATGAATGCAAAAACTAGAACCATAAGACAGCTACTCTTTGTAAATGAAAATCTGTAAATATTTGATCCAGACATAGAAAGTTGATACTTTTAACCTTTGATTCTTCAACAAACATACGATTGTAAAAAATCATCTTGGATGAAGAAGTCGCCAACCAAACTTTTCCAGCACTTGAAGGTCCAGAAACCCGGAACCACTCCCTCTACATTATAGCAATCCTATTTGCTGTCCATACTATCTATTGACTGCTAGGAGATAAGCTGATCTTGTGTCGCTAAGCAAAAACACCGGAAATCACATTATGCGGAGTACGCGTTCAATAAGTAGTAAGTTTTCACAATAAACGAGCAATGTCTACGAGTTACTATGGCCCAAGATAAAGTAACACTGCATAAAATAGGTCCCTCATCTTTTCCTGCTTGAGATCTGCATTTGAAGAATCGACGGAAGTTTAGGACTGAATATGCATAAATGTCAACGCACGTAATACATATCAAATTGATGAATAGGCTGGTGTAACGACAAGTCGTTTCCGCTATGCAAAGCCCAGCAATTGCTTGAAATTTTATCCGCAAAAAAGGTTATTTGTAGACACACTTACTTTCAGTCCCGTTCACGAATTTTATTGGAAGCAAAGAAAGCGGGAAAAAACATCAAGGAGATATAATAGGAAAAAACTAAGTAAATAGTGCAAATGTTCAGTCGAGTGCAAAGCGAATTTTATTGGAAGGAAAGAAAGCGGGAAAAAACATCAAGGAGATATAATAGTAAAAAACTAAGTAAAAGTGCAAATGTTCAGTCGAGTGCAAAGCATTATACTGTAATGTTGAGTGTGTATTCAAGAGTTGCACACTATTTACTTCTGAGGCAACGCAAGTGGTAGGAACTTGTTTGAGTTTTTCATAAAAGGCAGTTCAGACGAATATTTGCTTGGTGAGAAGGTGTGCCATATCGGATAAGGAAAATGCAAAAGTCAAAGATTAAAAGGCAAGAAAATTGAGGAAACTTGCCATAAACTGCGTTGAACCCTAATTATTCATGCAGACTTCAATCCCTTACTGAAACTGATATCCTGAGAAAATTCAAAATGATGAAAGAAAGCTAGTTTTTTGCAACATCAATCAAGTTTTTCTGTTAAGAATGAAAGCACCTGGTAAAAAATCAGTTGGTTCACAACTTTAACATGAGAAGAAGTAGGAGTAAATTGAGTTGCTAGAAATAAATAAATGGAGCCTAGTAACTTCATTTACTATGCACAGAAAAATTCAGCCAAATACTTCAAAGTGCCAAAGTAATTAGAGGAGAGCTTGATATGCACATCGACATGTCTGTCTTCACGATAGTAGTAATAGCGAACAGCTGGGATGCACCTTTAAGAAGAGTAGGCACATAGAGAATAAGAAAAAAAAGTATGTAATGGACATTAGTGAAGGTCTCTTTCCACCAAAAAACTTGGTCCGAAATTCCGTAGAGCTTATTATAATGAATGCATGAATTAATGAATATTCAACGAAGGCAATAGAGAAGAAAGGAGCAAGAGAAACTCAGTGACCGTAACGCATGTGGGGATTGCTTACACTGTTCTCGAAAAGCTTATATAGTACGGCCAGGAATTTCTGACCTGTATGATCAAGTATCAACATGTTCAATTAAGTGGCAACACGCATAAAAGAATGTTGACTACAAGATAACAGGACTAGCAGTCGCTAACATGTCACACATGTTAAAAATATGTTTTCGATAGAAGCACTCAATAAATCGATAATCTTATTCTATGAAAATTGAAAACGTTTGCAAAAATACAAGGAAGAACAACCAGCATGTAGGTAGGAATGAAGCTGAACTGACGCGCAATGGCGTCAAAATCGATCTGGATCATAACTTTGATCTACGCGTCAATTGATCTGGATCATAACTTTGATCTACGCGTCAATACCGTAATCTCGAATCGCGCCGCGATTCGAGATTACGGTATGCGTTCATTTTATTGCGCATTTTCAACTAATTTTATCTCAGGCTCATGCTAAAAGGATAGTTAGTGGTCAAATCAAATAGGGTCGAAAGAGAAAGCCTTTTTTCACAGCAATGCGGTTATCGAATTTGTTGGCAACGAATGCTTTAACGAAAAGAAATGCTATTTCGAATAATTCCGTGGTGCTGTGGAAAATTCTTTTCTTGGAATACGCAAAATTCCAACTGTTAATTGTTTATGGTTTCGTTTGGAATTTTTGAATTATTCAATTGCTAGGGTCTAAAATGACCACCAATTACATGACGTCAACCACCCAATTTTGCTACTTTGATTCAGACAGCCGAAATGTTATTTTTCACAAAAAACAAATCTTTGACAGAGATTTCGTTTTCCTTTAACATTCGCTTAACCATACTTCAGTTATGGAGATCAGTTCAAAAAAATCAAGCGTCGAATTTGCAAATACATTTTGAGTTAACATTTCCTCCAATTTGTATGTGAGTACCGAGCCAATTTTACTACTTTTACTTCTTCTTGCACTCTACATGCACGAGCCAAATGTGCTGCTTCTTTGGAATTTTCTGTTTCTTTTTACCAGGAAGTTAGAACTTCCTATTACAAAGAGAAAAACAACGGTAAGGTGATTAAATCCTTTTGTTCGTAAAAAAACCTTTTGTTTTTTGAAAATCTACGAAAACCATACTTCAACACGGAACACCTGTAGATAAGAGCGAAAAAGTTTTTGATCTCTTGCATCCGAACCTGACAAGCTGTAAAATCAAAGTCTCCTAAGATCGAAACTCAAGTTTTTGCTCGTATCGCTTTCCATTCACATTAATGCAATTTTTTCTTTGCCTTCTCTGCTTCTCAATTTGCTTTTTTCGGGATTGGCCAATGCAAGCATTACTCTGGAGACTCGGGAGAATATATGAGTGCTGCGTCGTTCTGCTTGCATTCATATAACGAAATCTGTTTGACGGCGAAGCCTAAAAGGCAATTTGTAGGTGCCGTCGCCGGGAAGTCGTTGAATAGAGGTGGCAGGGCACGCGTTCCGCGCCCCTCCTAACTCTTCTCACTTATCGGCTGCTCGAAGAAAGCAGGGGGGGGGGGGGGTACAACGTTGTATAAAATTCAAGAATAAGGAGTTAATGAAGATCATCAAAAGCTTACATAGCTGTCGTATCTAAATCTAGGAGGAAAATCCTATTTTCAGCGTTTTTTAAGCAATCGAATAGCTTTGAATGTAACATTCTCCCAAAAACTACCAAAAATCCTCATAATTCATGGATACAGACCTCTAGAAAGGAAAATAAACTATTTTTTAATAGTATTCTAGAGAAATCAACCCTCCTAGCCGAGCCTGACAAACTTTTGCCAAATCAATTCCATGATGCACTTCCTGCGTGGGTATGAAAGCAAATCTTTTCTTCACAGAAAAATGAATAAAATAGCAATTCCTACACTTTATCCCATTTGTCGATACATAAAGCGTACCCGCACTTTAATCAGATTCTTTGAAAATCCAAACACTTTTTTTCTGTAATTGCAGTGTATAGCAATCAGCTGCACTAACGACAGAAAAACCTAATCTCAGCTGATTCAAGCAATCAAAATGCTCATTCTTTTCCTTTTGAAATCAGAAATCTTCTCCTTTAATCGGTTTTTTGAAAAAAGCAGAAAAAAAAATTGCATTGCCACATGATATGGAAAGACATCACACATTTTCCGATGTGCACACATGCGCAAAATGCAGCGTTTTTCTGCAATTGCGGATGTGGCAATTTCGATGCGTATGTGCTTGTTGTGTACCGCAATAACACAACATGAACGAGCTGCTTACGACATTCTGCTCTGCGAAAATGTATTCTTGTCCCAAAATACAACAGCTGCTCTATTCTTGCCAGCTTTGAAGGGAACCTTCCTCTGACGTCACTAGGTTTGGAAATCTTGGCGTGTTTGGTGCAACTGCACAAAATTCTTGTGACCACGACTGCACTGCCCAATGCTTATTGCTTCGTTCCAGCTTGTTGTTCGACCCGCTTTCCCAACGATATCTTTTCTGCTTTTATGCAGCATCCAAAATCGAGTTTTTTGTGCGAGTGCACTAATTCGCCGGGATTTTTGCGGCAAGTATGTACTGTCATCCAAGCCCATAAAGAGAAGTCCTGATCCCAGCATTTTTTTCGTTCGCTTGTTGATGGCATATGGCGTAGCGGAAAGAATAAAAGCGGCTTAGAGGCAAATGATGTACAACCAGCTTAGCAGATGTCATTGACCCATTCTCATGCTTTCCATATTTTGTGGCGGGAAAGTGCATTTTGGGGAATGTGGTTATGTTAGTAAGGCTAATAGGGCTTTTTCTATGCACCTAGAGATCAAAAGCGTGAAAGTTGAGAAATTTGAATTTCAGTGAGTTCGAAGCAGCTGCTCTTATACGAATTGTTTACTTGACTCAGTCGAAACGTGCAAGGTAGTCATTCGAGTAGAAGCACGAAGTAACTTCCTTTCCTATTGAATGGCTGTAGTCGGTAATCAGCTATTCCCGGAAGTTATTTCTAAGCTACTAATCATCCGTGAATGATATGAAAACTTCCACCAATTAGTAAAGAAATTCATTTTCTATGGCCTAGAGGCGGAAAGAGGAAGTGGTATGTGGGGGGGGGGGGGGTAAAGAACAGGTCGCCAAAATTTTTACGGTTGCTCGAAATCCTTTTTCTCACAATTAACTTCAAGCAAATCAAAAATCTAGAAATTGCGGATTTTTATAAAAGTTTGCAAGAAGATTTCATCAATTCTAGGCTTATGGCTGATTATTTATTGATTATTTGAAATTCATTGTTCTAGTGATTGTAAATAATCACAGTCATTGTCAGTTTTCATGGATTCCGACTAAGTCTTGTAGGAAATTTCCTCTTCAGAATTTTAGGGTCAGAGCTAGCAAAAAAGGATTATTTTCACATGCATTTATTTGACACTCTCCAGCATCTGCTCCAGAACAAAAATGAATCACAATTGAAATTCTACACTCTTGGCCAACACGCATCCAAAAAAAATGTATTCGGGAGGCTGTCATTTCCCACCCTCACCCAAGAAAAAATTTCTGGGCCTGCTACCGCTGTTCTTATAATTTGAATTCTGCTCACTCAGTTTATTCTTTGGATGTTTTTTTGCGGTTGTAGATGACATGTATCCAGACATTTCCTTTTGACATCAACTTAAATCAACATCTAGAATCATTTCTAACTTTACTAATTCGGCTTCTGCATAGAAGTGACACTTGCAGAAAGATCTGATTACATCGAGAGAGGGAGAAAGCTTGGCATGAATAACTTTTCTTGACATGCAGAAAAGGAATCAATTTATGCTAAAGAAGTAGCGGCAACAAGCATATAGAGGGCATGTAACTCTGTGGTGAACGAATGTGTCCGAAAAAAACAAGCAAGAGTTGCCTTTCCAGGCAATTATAGGATTTCCAATTCCTAGCCGTTTCCAGACTGAGATAGCCGAGATGCAAAAGGAAAAGTCAATAAGATTCACTTCTGGAGTTATCCAATTCTGTGAAGTTTTTAGATGAGAGAAGCAAGACGGACGGATTCAAATGATATAGATTTTCCATTGAATAGTGATTCTTCAAAATAAAAATTTCATTTTGTTGCAAGTTCTCAGAATTAATATCTAATCTTCTTTAGTAACCTCAGAATAAATTTTGGATGCTACTGCCGTTGAGCACCAGTACTACTTCAGTGTCATATTTGTAATTTTGTTTTTCATTGATCTTGTTTATTATTAATATTTTCACTACACTTTAAGTGACAATAAACAAAAACTCATTCATTTATCAGTAAGAAGCCAGATTATCTTACATCACGGAAACTGAATGTAAATGGCTGTAACCTAGGCAAAATGAGTGAATTCAGAGAAACTTTGGTGATAGAAACTTACTCATTTTTTCTTATTTTCTTAAGTCCAGGCTCTTCAAAATAACCAGTAATACTAATGAGTTACTATATAATAACCATTTCTTGTCATAGAAAAAGGATGAAATACTCCTTCCATGGCAAAAAATGTGATTTGATAGTACTTGTGAAGGAAAAAATCGACCGAATTCAATTTGAAATTTGAGCTTACGGAGTTTTTTTATATAATAGTGCTATAGAAGCATGTGACTTCTAGGATTTTGATAATAATCCGAGAATATAACAGTAGTGATGAATGCTTTGAGACTGATCTGCACTTTGAAACATAAGAGTTTAAAAGATTACGCGAATTAACAGACAGCTAGATATTTGTGTGTTGAATTCTAGGTGGATAGTGCTCCAGAGTGCTTTAAGATATGAGAAATAGCTTGGATACGATTTACAAGGGCTAAGAGTGGCTAATCTTTTGCACTTACCAGATCGGAGACAGCCAGCGAGAAGATGAAATAGTTGGACGGATGTCGAATATTCTTATCTAGATAGTATGACAGCAGTACAGCTAGATTTCCGACCACCGTAACGATGGAAAGCACGCCCATCAAGGTGGTCCACAGCAAGGAACCCGCATCGCTCATCGTTCATGCATAGCCGTAGGCGAAATGAGGGGTTGGAAGTGTCTTCTCCGGTACTGACGCACGGAACGCGAGGTCCGTCACCGCAGGGTTAAACTCCTTACCCAGGGGTGCTTGGTTTTGACGCTACCCTGGTGAAAGCTTGGGGTTAGGTTGGGTAAGACGAAAAGCAGTGTCTATTTGTGCTCGAGAAAAAGCCGTAAATGTCGCTTTCTACATGTAGAAGCTGCCGACGGCTGTGGACACTACTAACTCTCCTCTCTCGCACCCTTACTTCCCCCGCGCAACTTCGCCCCGCCCTCTTCACGGCCTGCCCGGCTCACCAACCGATCAACCCCGCCCTTCGCAGGGCCTAAGCGAGATTTCGCGCTCTAAGACGTTCGCCGTGGACGAGTGCACGGAGGCGAAGATAATTCGCTTTTAAACTCGCGCCGAAACGCGACACAACAGGCGCGCGCATGAAGGCGCTCAGAGCCTGCTTCTTGGCTGCCCGAGTCTATGATTAATGGTAGAGGGAAAGCACACTATGAGGGCAGCTACGCAGTTTTGGCACGAAAGCGATGCGACGCGTACGGGCGGCCGCGTTGCGAGTATCCTTACGAAATTTCACGTTTGTAATCGTTTTTCTTGCTTTTTCTTCGTGTTTAGGCTGTTTTATTGTCAAATCCATGTTGGCAGGGCAATTTTCTGTGATTAGAACAGGTCAGCATTTCTTCTAGTGGCGATTTTGAGCTTTTTACCTTATTTTTGCACTTATTTTCTCTGCTTTCCGTGATTGCGTTGTTTCGGTCTAATCGTTTGCCTTTTTCCTGCATAGCCGTACTTTTCCGCTGCATTTTAGAATTTTTTTACTTGTTTGAAGTTCACACCAATGTTCAAAAACCGGGCAAGCACCGTGGCCAAATTCCGCCTAGTCGTTTTCGCTTGACAGCGAATATTCTCTTGTTAAGGTTGTGGCATTTCTAGTCTCAGCTTTTTCTTTTATGATAATTTTGATTTTGTTGACAACAAACGTTGCAGTGCATCTCTCCAATCATTGTCTCAGTGTATAGCTCCTCTATACGAGACGTTTTTTTGCATCATTTGGTTGGTAATTTTTTGGAAGTTCAAGCTGTGTTGAGTCTCCGCTCCTGTAATGATTTGTGGTACATGCTCCATGCAAGAATGCATGGAGCACTCCTCTTGCTTCCTTTTAGGGATGTAGGCTTATAGCAATAAAGCCCCCCCCCCTTTTCCGGCTCTTCCTCTAGCAGCGTTTTTCGATATCGCAGATTGTCATGTGATTGTTCGACCTTCCATTCCTGCGATGTACAACTCGTGTATTGTTGGCGAATTGCCAGTCAAAGTGTTACTTTTATTTATTTTAGTTTGGTCTGGCGGATCCAATGTGTTCACTTCCGGGTAGCAGCAATTCAGATGGAACACAAGGCAGCATTCACAAATGGTATTTCACAAAAGAAGAGGTTTGAGATCAATTTCATTCTCGACTTTTTTCACAATGCTTTTTGCTTAGTATTTGAAGCTGGCTATAATCTTTTCTTCCCTTCATTTTCAATTTCTTAACAGAATTTTTTTAGGCCGCCAATACTGCGAGCATTCGCGAACATGGCTTCACTCCTGAAAAGGAGTTGACGTATCGACAGCAAGCTACTCGCTTCATTCAAATAATGGTTGATCAGCTCAACCACAATGTCCGCGATCAACGGGGAAAGATGTAAGTTTTTTGAAAATGTGTAGCTTATCGATTCAGCAAAGATTCTTTATGAACGTAAATTGTCACCATTTTGTGTGTTTTTTTTTGGTTTCTACAGTGTTCATTTATGCTCTTCACTTATTTTCTTGTTAATTTATTGTACGAGGACTGAGCTGGTTGTAGAACAAGGCTTTTATTTTTTGCTGCGTCTAAGAGAGGCACTTATTTCTTCGTAATGTTTCTGTTCGCTACTTCCTTTCTACGTACCGCACCTTTTTTTGAAGCAGCTCAATAGCGCGAGAAGTTGGTACCCGGATACTCAGACTTTCTGCTTCGCTATCCTCGTCCTTATCTTCCTGAGAACTGGAGAATAATTAATCATGTAAATAATCAAATCTTTCTTGGATTAGCGCTCAGATTTGGCTTAGGGCTAGATATATATAGCTCTGAAGAGGATTCAGTTTCCATTTTTGATTACTGTCTGTAACCATCACGTTTTTTCCAGTTCCCAGTTATGTATGTGTGCTGCCATAATGCACATGCATAGGTTCTTCTGCTTTCATTCCTTCAAATTCTTCGATTATAGGGTGAGTATCCGTTTTTGTGTTGGTCGATTTAAGTTTTGCTCTATATCACATTTTAGGATGTCGCTGCAGCTTGCTTATTCCTGGCTGGAAAAAGTGAGGAATGTCCAAGGAAACTGGAGCTCATCGTCCGCGTTTGGTGGGCAAAGAAGTTCGAGCGGCATCCAAATATACCATCGCATAATGTAAGTTTCGTCGATTTTGGTATAGTGTACGGTAAGGAGAAAGATCCTCCCGGTTTGTCTTTTGTTTCCCCGTTAAAATGCCGTTGTTCTGCTTTCCACTCATCAGTGGATTATAGCATTACATCGAAGCGGCACAACTGATTGTCCAGTTGGAGAACGTCATCCTCCAAACCATCGGTGAGTCTATCTTTGGCATTTGCGAGCACTAATTCTCATAGATGTATGCAACACTGTTTGCATTCGATGTTCAGTCGTATGTCAGAATGTAGTTGAAAAATTCTGACGATTCGTATTTAGCCTTTGATCTCAAGGTCGAAATGCCACACCCATTCGTTTTGGCGGCGATGCACGAGATTGCCCATAGTAATGGTTTTCTCCCATCGTTCCGTGATAGTGGATCAGCTGTTCAAATTTCTTTTCTTTCAGACAACAAGAAGCTTACCGAATGTGCGTACTTCTTTGCCACTGATGTGTGAGTTTACAATTCAGACCTCATGACTTAGCTAATGACTTCTTTTTTCTTACTTCCTATTCAAGTTTATGAGAATTGTTTACATCTGGCAGCACCTTTAGTTAACCTCTCGAGCAAACGCTGTTTTTCCTTGTTTTTCTTGATAGAAAACAGTGACGTTCACTTCCTCAGCATATTGTTGAACTTTCAAAAATGTCATTTGGCTTCTTTTTTTGGGTTATAGATTACTAACATATGCCAACAGTTGACACGTGTCGTCAATCTTTTTATCAGTAAAGGTTGTGATTTAGCTAGGACGTCATTATTTTTGCTTCATTCCCTGCAAAAGGGAAAAATTATGAAAGTCGGAGGCTGTCAGATGTTTGACTTTGTCAGATGTGCTATTTGTATGTGACTGAATGGTGTTTAATTTCAGATTGTGCGTGACAAACTGGGCAATTCGATACAATGCGAGTGCGATAGCATGTGTTTGTGTACACCTCGTGTGCGTATACGCTGGATACGAGGTGCTGGTCAACCCTTGTTCCCATTCTGCCTAGAGCGCGCTTTGTAATGCGAACTGTGGGTGGTCGTGGTGGATACGGTCGTGCGCGGGAGGGTTCTAGTGCCATCGCGTGTCCGAAAAAGTTCACGTTGATTTGGCGCGGCCCGCTCACGATCCCACCTACCCCCTCAGACGCTGGCAAGTTTCTCGGGGCATTTGGGCAAACGTACATGAGGCGAAGCAGAGGTACGTCTATTGTGAGCCCCTAATATATTTTCGTTCTTTTGATTTAGTTGCGTTTCCGACAAAGTGCTTCACGGTTCCAACCATTATGTGATACTTTTACACTCTTTTGCTGAATTTAGTATGATGTAGGAACTGCGAAGCGGAATAAAACTGTGTGGCTTTTGCGCTAAAACATGAAATATCAGCATTGGTTTATGCACTGTTGCCTATAGCGTAGTCTAGAAAATCATTTACCTTTTGTGTAAACCACTCAAGGATAATCAAAGCGGTTCATAAAAATTGTTTCGCGATCGTAAAGTTTGGGGGGCTCATATCGTTTTCGTATGCTTGTAGGGATTTTTGGAACCAGGCTTCAGCAGGTTTTCCCGTTTTGTGTGTTTATGCAGTGTTTGTAAGCACGGTAGCGAATAGGTTGTTAGCTGAGTTGGGTAATTTTTCTGAGCTTACTGACTATGTCCCAAACTAAGTTGCCTGATTTTTCTGCAGCTGTGCGCATTAGTGCGTTACGTGAACAATGCAGCGGCATATCTAATCAACTAGTTAGTGAAAACCTTAGCCGAAGCCTGAGTTATGCCCTTTTGCCCTATCTTTTTTTGTATGCTGATGCTGTCAGGCGTATCATATCTTTTGTCTGCATACTTGCTTCTTAGTCGTGGGATCATAGAGATTTTTTAGATTCCTGCACCTGCTCCTGGAGAAAAAGCATGGTACGAGAAACTCGATCCGCACATGACGCAGGAGCTTCTAAATGGTATATTAAACTTACTCTTCTTACAACCACCCACATCCGAAGTATTCTTTTTGCAGAGATGTCTCAAGAGTTTGCCAGCATATACAAGTCATGTAGGGAATGGTTGGCACTTACACGATTTGTAGCAAAGGGAATAGTGAAGCCGTCAACGCCGAGTCCGAATCCCGCAAGGAGTCCTGCTGAAGAAAAGGAAATTCTTCCCCCGCCTCCTCCACCTCCAACTTTCCATAAAAAAGTGGATCTTTCAGAGTACAAGGTATGTAGTTTGTTTTGTGGTCTGTCCATCTGTTGACATTATCCACACTAAGATATCTTGTCTGTAAAGTCAGTCATCCGCCTAACATCTGAAACTTAGTACATGTCAAAACCATGTGTGAAATGCATGTGGGATTTGATAATGTGGCTCATTCGGTCTTTATCCACCACTCGCGATTGTGTATTCTTTGCATAGTCGGTTTACCGTAGGGGCTTTGTGTGTTTCTAACTTTTGCCTTTTGGTTTTGTAATGTTAATTTAAGAACTTATTTTTCAGGAGCGAACGAAATCCATGGGGCCTAGCAGTGAGCGAGCTTCTGCGGAACGTTCTGCACCACGACGAAGTTTTATACCTGATACTTCGCAAGCTCGTCCAGACTTATCAATGCCAAACCTTGCATTGCCTGGTCAAGAGCCGATTGCCCCATCGCCTTTGGGTTGGTTTTTTTTAGAATTTCGTTCACTGGTATTTTCATGTTGAACTGCTCATTGAAAGGGACGAATCTGATTTTTTTAAAATCAAAGGTCTTGCACTGGAAGATGCGGTCTGCGTCATTCTATCAGAAGAATATTCACTTTCCGTTTTTAATCGGGTTTTTTTCAGCTACTCAGCCACATGAAAATGGTCACAAATCACGGGATGAACACAGCCGTCGTGAGGAAGAGAGGAGAAGAGAGAAGGAGCGACGTCGGAGGGAAGAACGCGAAAGGCATGGCCATGTTGAGCGGCCAGAAGAGAGAGAAAGACGGAAACGGGAACATGAGCGGATGTCCGGTGGTGCTCCTCACCCACCAGTGTGAGTTTTTTCTTTTCTGAGTGTTTATGATTCATGTCCTCTTTTCTTTCCAATAATTTAGTCCATTGCAGTGAGAAGAGACCAAGACATGAAATGCCACCGTCATCAGCACCGTCTTCTATGGACTCTACGAATGTTGGAAATGGATCGAAACCGCCTAGACCAATGACTCAAGTACAACCATCTGTGCACCACTCTTCATCACATCCTCATGGTTTGAATAGTGCAAATGGTTCACATTCCAGAAGAGAAAACGATGTTTTGAAGGTATGAAGTTACGGAGAATATCTTTGTGATTTTTGCTTTTAAGCATAAGCCTTAGTAATATATTCAGGGTAATGTCAGGTCTCTTTGATCTCGAAAGTAATGGGTACATAGGTTCGGATCTTGCATCGAAGCAGCAAATTTCACAAATTAGACGACGTCTTAGCTCGTACATCAGAACACACACATGTGCCATCTCTTTGTTCATGCATCATAACACACATGTGCTATCAGTGGTTCACAGTCGGCTTTATCAAAACTCAGCGCGCATAGACAACACGAAGTTCATCTATTACGTACCCAGCTTTTACCTCATTTATTGTTGTTATCATCTCCAAGTCAATTGATAGCGGAGTTTCTTGCTCTGCTTGCATGTAGAGTTGAGTTTTGGTGAAGCCGAAACTCAACGCTTGCCATATGTCAAATATACCTCGTGATAGTCTTGCATTTCGCAAGAGGAAACTCGTTCTTATCAACGGGAGTCATTAAAATGAAGTTTTACTTTTGTGAATAAACGTCACCTACCCGTCTTGTTGTTTCGGTATGGCGCTCTGCCTTCGGTTGTCGGCACAAACTGTCTTCATCTGTGTTTTGTGAGCCGTATTTTTATCGCTGCATTCTTCCTGGTATGTAAGGTACAGTATCAGTGAACGACTCTCTGAGGTCGAGATTGCTGATAAGTTTCTTTGGAGTAGATGGCTTTAATCTTGTCGAGGTTGTCTTCAAGGTCGTTCTCTTTTGTTTTCGCATCCAGCCTCTTTAGTGGGTTCTGCTTTTGGAGTTCATACACGTAGGTCTTCTTTGAGGCGTCTTTATGCATCTGCACTTGGATCCGATCAATCCTGTCTCTTCATCAAGTTTGCTATGGAGCCTCTTTAGTGGATTTGGATATGGATAGTGTGCAGAAGTGAAGAAGATAATTTATCCCGGACTAATTCGTTCTCTTTTGTCGGCTTTGATATACTATCTTCTTCACTTCTTTGCACTTGTCGTAGCAGTGCATTCTCTTCCACCGCATATATTTGATCTCTTGTAAGGATTATTCTTGGAATTCTGTGTCGTCGTAGGTGTGTAATGTTTGGAAGTCGCAGTACCACTGTTACCGTGACTTTGCGCCTTTGTTTTTCATTGTCCAACATTCGAAACAAAATACTGGTCAAGAGAAAACGCTGAAGCGCGGACTTGGATTTTGATGGCGTTCATCAGCTGCACAGTGCTGGGGAAGGCATGCCTTTGTCAAAGTTCAAGTATCGGTTTTTTGTGTTTGGTCTGTAAGCTTTAGAGTTTTTGGAGGCGGTGGAGGATTTTTTCAATGGACATATAATTGTGGTCTCGGCGCGATATCCTGCGCACTGTTACACTTTGGAGTACTTTGAAAATGCGAGATTGGTGTCATTGACGTTATGGGTCGCACCGAATCGAATACCGAACGCAGTCGAATTCTGCTCGGTTGGATCCGATTTTGGACTAGTATGAGTTTATTCTAAGGGAAGAGGGAAAGGTCTGTGTCGTTTCAAAACCAACAAACAGAGTTGGACCAAAAGAGCGCCGGTTATGGCCGTGAGCTTGGGCAGGTGCCAGTCTTATCCGGTTCATTCGGCTCAATTCATTCGCTACCGGTCCGTCCAGTTAACCAGAATAGTTGAGACGGATGTCTGGCACCGACCTTAGCTTTGGCAGAGTTAACTTAACCTCTCGAACCGGTGCTCTTGGCATCTAAGCTCGTGTTGCAAGTAGATGTCATAGTCGGTAGTTTAGGTTCCGTCGGAGTCGTCGTATTCGAAAAACAAAAGAGAGGGGTTTCCGAAAAAAAAAACTTGGCGTCGTGTCGTAATTGCCCAGAATCCAGGTCCATTCGGATTGAACCCGATTCGCTCGGGATGGCACCCGGATTATGGGGGAATGTGGCTCCACCCTGAGGTTCATAAAGAGACTATTTTGTTGCTTCTATACTTTGGCCTTTTACCAGTTTTTAAAAGCTTGTGGAAATGTCACAAGACTTGCAGTTCCGATACTCGTCGTTGAGAGTAGTATAATGGACTTTCTAATCAAATTATTGTTTTCAGAATTCGGCGCAGTATGTTCGTGCAATGGAACCTCCAAGGGCACTGTCACCACCGCCGTTGCCGCCATCTGTGTTACCGCCTCCCCCTCCACCACCTGCTGCAATTTCCGAACTGGAGGAAGGTGAGGTGGAATGATCTCAGTCAGCAGTTATCATTCTGACCAGCAGATGAACTATATCTGCGGGCTAAAACCCATCTGTTTGTATGTACAGTTAGAGTCGAAGAGCGTGATATTAGTAGCTTAGTGAGAAGTGGTTGGTTAAATAATTTATTGTCGTTTTCGTATACTTCACGGGTACTGCATTGCTTAGGTAGTCTTGTCATCGTACTCGACCCTTTAAAGGTTTGTTGTTACATGAATATGATGCTATGTAGTTCGGGTCTATATTCGTTCTTTTGTTCAATTGGATTGTTCCTTTGTCGTCCCTATACGCGTATTTTCTCTATTGCTCTTTTTTTGTTCATTGCGTAGTATATGTAAGAAAAAAATCTCAAAATGTTGAAAAATATTGGAGATCTTTGTGTATTGGGTAATCCAGATACGATGTTCATGTTTGTACTATCAGCAGAATTTATATCGCTGTTCCTGTTTTTCTCATATTATTTATTATACAAAAAAATTACTCAATGTGGTCCGTTCTTTCGTTGAACAATGCCGATCTTCTCACGTAAGGCAAGTGTAAGTAAAGTGTCGATGAATTGTTATATTGAGTTGTTGTTGATGTGAGCTTGGTAAGAAAAGAATTTTTACGTAATAATGAATGTCCTTTGGAGTTCTGTGTTCTCTTGGGTACAGCATTTTACAATAACTTCATTAGGAATACAAAAAGGACAGTCGAAAATAATGCCGTAGTTCTTTCCGAATGGTTCAGGAACATCATTCTTCTTTGAGAGTAGACAGAAATCTGAGAGGCTTCACGAGCAAAAATAGCTGGATGGTTGCATGATCCACCGCGGCAGCAGCAAAAATAACAGGGTCCGGACGGGGTATTTGCCTGAAATACTCGCCTTGAAATGAGCTCTATAGTAGAGCATGTGTCATGTACGGTAGTAGATTTGATGGTCAGTGTGGTGCCTCTTTGGTCAAAACAACATTCGGGCGGAAACAACTGCTATGCTTGTGCGTGACGGACATTTGCTTGCGACTTGCCGTAATAAATGGCCATAGAGCAGAAATTGTCACTGTTCACGCGCAAATGCTGCCGGCGACGCAAAAACGGAATCAATCCTCAATCATAGATCTCATAGGGTCTTACCATGCTACAGCCTTGTTGATTGATGGATCCCGCTCCATCTCCACATGTTGCGCTACCAAAAGGGAGCGTAAACTCGTTGGCGCAGCCGAAATTAGCGATATCAGTGTGTGGATAGTAGCTGGAAAATTCCTCTCTTAGCAATGACCCATATGAATTATTTTGTGTTACCTCACTGCACACCAATCTCTGTTCGCCGTGTCCGCACAACGACGATTCACTATGTTTCCACCATATCTAGATGAAAGACTTGCTGAGCCTATAAAAAGTCGCATTAGTTATTTTTAGGAAACAACATTGCAAATATGGCAGAAAGTTTGTCAGCATAACTGTATTGATGTATCAAGCAAATGAAGTATAGGGCATTCGAAAAGTCGTGACGATGGCGCGACCTCGCGCGACACGCACGCGCCTTCTGGAAACCGCAGATTTCTGGTTTTAATTCCCTTCAATGATTTTTCTGCTTACCTACGATAATATTTATAAACTGGAAATGATTGAGCTGAGCGTTGAGTGGTGATACTTTTTGTATGAGTGTTTTATGCTCCTGTGTGCGCAAAGACAGCAGTAAAATCCGTCGTCACGATTTTATAAATGATCTATACATGATTTATTACTTATTGATACGTCTTCAGTAGCCGCAGATTATTGAAGCTCGCTTTTTCATAAAAATGATTTTACTGAATACAAGAAGAAACCATTACGATTAGCAAACTAATTCTGGTAGCACATCATGCTTCATATATTATTGTAGCACCAAGGAGGAATCATACAGCTAGACATTTTGTTCGAAAATCTCTGCTTTGAACAATCAAAATTCATGGGATGTGCTGCTATAGCTCGAGTTTACTTTAGCGTCAGGATAAAGCGTCACAAGATTTTTTAGGAGGATCTATTACGAAGTAATATTAAAGTTGCCATTTTCCCGGTCTGTGGCGAGAACTGTTTTTTCGCATCTTTCTTAACGCGTGGGGGATGGGGAGGGGGGTAGAAATACGGCGTTTTTGCATTACTAAATGTCCCCAGGGTCCACTTTTGATACATCGAACCTGAATTCTGCTATCGCATTGCGCTTGAAAACTTTCATAGGGAACAGGAAGGCTACAGAATGTTAATGTTTATCCAAGTTTTGTGACCACTTCCAGGTTTATTGGAAGTTTCTCTAAAGTCAAAATTATAGAGAAAACAAAAACGAAAGGGATAAATTATTTTTTTGGCATTTCTAACGAAAATCCAAAGTCTGATGGATGTCAGCCAATTTTCACACTTTCAGAAAGCGTACAAAACTTGAATTGGTGGTGCTGAAAGAATTACATTGCAACGATCTGGTGAGATGACTTGAATAAATAACTGTAGCTATGCTTTAAACCTTCCGCTTTTGTCTTTGAGAACTGTTTATACTAGAAGGCCAGCAAGATCTCATAAAGAGTTGATGATAATCTTCATTGCTATAATAAAATTGATTTCGAGTTCATGTGTAAAATCAGAAGGAGGTTTAGAATATTCAGGAATGTTGCGATGAAACTCTCATTTCAGTTTATTACATCAATATTATAGTTAGTATCCGAAACTAAAATGGAGCGCTGCTGAGACCTATGTGAAGAATAGATTGGGATAAAAGGCATAGGAACTAACTTCTCACTTAATTGGCCTCTTTTCTGTACATCTTCATCAACTTAGCTGATTTCACAAATGTGACATTTGTGAAGCATTTGTGCATTGTCTTTCTTTTCTGAAAAACTACTAAGGGTAATTGCCTTCATTGCCTTTTTACGAATCTTGAGGTTTGAAAATGGCCATTCAAGGTACTTTGTCGCATGTCTTCCTGATGACATGTTTTCTAGAATGATTAGTTGGTTATTAACGATGAGAGCACATGATATAGAACTTTCCTTCCGTCAAATAGCTCACACGTAATGATTGAGGGGGTGACTTGAGTTTTTGAAATTTTGACATTTCCATCTGAACCAGCTCGTGGGTGCAGGAACAATAATTCTATTGTGCATGATCAACAGATTAACCGTAGACGAAGACTTGTCTTGGTTTTTTTCTTTAGAATAATCTCCCCATGAAGATCTGCCAAAAGTCATGAGTGGAGACTCATGCTGAGTGTAAAGTAATGTAAAGCGCCCGGAGCATCAAAGTGAGGAAAATATAGATCAGGTTTGCATGCACCATTCAACGATTTACAGTCTGGGACAACTCACAATCAGTTTTATGGCAGAGCAAAACCTGCATCGGCCGGGAATCGAACCCGGGCCGCCCGCGTGGCAGGCGAGCATTCTACCACTGAACCACCGATGCGTAGGTGTTAGGGCCATGGCCGTTCTTATCAAATGAGTAGCAGCATGCAATATCCAGATTCTTTTCGCAGAACCTCTCACCTAGTGCTGATATAGACTTTTGCCATGTAGTGCACGTTACTAGTAGAAAGGGCCATTTATGGGGAGCTCAAAAATCTAGAGAAGTTATCGCTACTGGGACTAGACAGTCTCGGATCCCCTCCCCTTCCAAGAATGAGTCAAGAAATCTTTTGGAATTACTTACATGAGCTTTAAAATGTGCAGGACTTGTCTATACTTGTATAATCAAAAACATTCTTTGAATCTCTTCAAAAGTTTGAACTAGCCTTGTAAAGGTTTTTTCATTCGCGTTGTTGCTGCCACGCCCCCTTTTACTAATCTTGTTGCGTAGGAGTTAATAGATCATGGACCATGGAACATTATGCATCATGATGCACGTAATGATTTCCAAAAACATGGAAATGTGGGAGTGCCAAAGAATGGAAACAGAGAGGAGCAGAAATTGTGGAAAAACATCATCATTGATCCAGAACAGAAGTTCCATAAGCAGAAAAGAGAAAGACAGAAAAGAATTGCTTCAATTCGCATCTCTTTAGGGAATGTTGGGAGAAAAACGCCCCCGAAAACGAAAAGAAAATAGAGGAAAGCGTGAGATACATATTGCCTGTAGATTGCCAGATTTCAGACGTGATCCTCGGAGAATTTTGTTAGAATGCGAACGATGCCAGATTAAGTATCTCGTAATAAAGAACATTCATGTTGGGTGATCAGTAAAATACTTATGTGCTTCGATCCACAGAAAATGTTCTCTTTAGATGGCGATAACGTTTCGAAGGCTCTGGTGTTCACGAAAAATCCAGAGGTACGTTCAGCAAAATCCCATCTATCCTTGAATATTACTGCGACAGATGAAATGGCGTCTTTAGACTGTAGCTAAGTCACTGAGGCTGAATTTGTTGTTTCCGTCAATAATCTTGTGCTACTACTGACACAAAAAATGGAAACAACTGAAGAACGGCAGAACGGCTTAGTTGATATTGGTAAAAGCGGGCCAAACCTTTGTTTTTCCAGTCTACAAAAAAAAAATGTCTTCACCTGAGTAGCACGTTCCTTGTTGTGGAGGGCATGCTTTTACCACAAAATGGATAATGGTAGCCAGTAGCAGAGGCCGACTATCCATTTTCATAAACACCTGCAAAAGAGCCAATCATTTCTTTCCGCAAGAAAATAAAAGTAGGTGTTTGAAAAAATCAAAGGAAAGTGAAATACGCAAACATAGGCATAAAAATCGCTTTCAGCCTACGTTGGCTATTCGTGAAGGTGTGTCCGAGATGTGAAATTTGTTTGCATTTGCCTTTGTTGTTGAACGAGTGGCCAGAAGCTTCAGGGAAAGGCTTGATGCATCATTTGCAAGATGACCGCAACTTTTCATGAGATTCTTAAAAATTTACATATTATAAAAAGCAAAGATCAAAACCACGACTTTGCTGAAAAATTAAGGAACGATGCAATGTTCAAAATTATAGATTCAAAAGATGGGAATTTTATTCACGGACAGTTTTGCTCTCAGCTCTCACGTAGTCAAACCTAGTAAAAACTCTAAAGATAATAGGTATACTTGCTGTCTCTTTGGGCTAGAAAATGAAAAAAAAAACGACTGAAAATGGTGAAGCGGGGTTATGTCGCAAGGCGCAGACAGTAACAAAACACACTTAGAATAAGTTGGACCTCTACATACATTGTTTCTGAGCAGGTATAGCATAAATCCGTTCAAATACTAAGATCTAAAGTACCTTTGAAATGACCCTAACAAAGTCTTCAGTATCGTCCGCTGCGCTCAGTAAAAGCAGTTAGATTTGGCACGTGATAGTTGCTAACCTGCTTACTTTTGCCAATTTCAAAAGGCTCTGAACCAGTTTGATAGAATTTTCTTTAACGACAACCAGGAAATTCCGTGTCTTACGACCCTCTACCAACATCTTTTAGCGCTTTGTTTCGCTTTCGGATATTCAATTATACACTACAGTTATCTGCTAGCATCACCGTAGATTCGTTGCGCATTCGTTGGCTCCTGGATATTATTTTAGCGAAAAAAAATCATGAGATTAGAAGATATTTTCTTTCACTTCTATGTTTTTCTAAGCTTACAACCTTTCTAGTAAGTTCTTGAACGGAAATCTGGAATCAGCTGGAGCACTTTCTGAGGTTTTTGTGATGTACGGGGACCGCAAGCTATTTTCTAGCTTTATCTCTGCTCCTTCCTCATACGTACGCTTTTCGGTCTGCTCTTTCCAAACACTCACGCATCATTAGTTTATATCCACGCAAATGATAATCATAACACCACAATGCTGCTATCATGCTTACGAGGCCTTGCTGTTCTATGGCTTACGCACCGTTTCGTACTATCACTGAATCCATGCATGATCGACCGCGATGCTTGCGTGCCCATCGAAGATTTCGAGGTATGCGCTTCTTATTTCTGGTAAAATTATACAGAAAAGAGGTCCCATACACCTAATTATTTCTCCTTGATTTAGGTCAACTGCACTTGTATCCTCACAGCAAAGGAGCCTATCAATGCTACTGATGATGTATACATGTTCTTTATGGGACACCAATTTCCACTATATCTGTTCAGGCAGGTAACTAACACAAAGGGATTGAAAAACAAACAGATGCAGCTATCTATCAGATTGTTTCAAAAGTAAGCGGTCTTTCTAGATGATTCAAAGTTTCATTTTCATAGCAGATTTAGGGTACCATTCGACAGAGCAAAGCAAGCTCTACAAAATGACCACCAAAGATCCGTCTTAGGCGTGATCATGTAAAATTTGGATCCAAAAAATCAAAAATTCTCAATTACCCTAAAAATCGGATCTCCTTCCAGAGAATTCTACTGACTTCCTACTTGGTCATTGTACAGAAGACACATTGTAGTACCCAAAAATAGGACTTGGTGTGTTTTTTCCGGGGCTCAAAATTGGAAAATTAAAATGGCTTGAAATTGCAAAAATGTCATTTTTTCGGTTTTTTCTAAATGTTAAACTTGGTACTCCTCGATTACCAGGGCGCATACAAATTACGGTAGGAAATTTTAGCATATGGCACCATTGGAGATAGGCTTATAAGTAAAATTTGGAGAATGTGTAGTAGGGTTTTCACGCTGATTTTATCACAAACTTTTTACAAAATTTTTAAGCATAGCAGTGGAATCACATTCTCGAAAACCTTGGAAAAGCAGTATTTACCGTTTTCTGGAATAACTTCGAAGCATGATGTGATGTGCAAACTTCATGTTTGATTTCGGCAACTTTGTTTAGTTTAGGCTTTTGAATTGCCTTCTTTTATGAGGCAAAATGCATTGCTTAATGGCTTAGGAGCTTTTCCATCTTTTTGGCCATAATCCTACAACAAAGAAGAAAGAGCGGATATCCGTTCCATATTGTAAATCTAAGTAGAAGGTAAAGAATGCGCAAAAAACATTGATGCAAAAGAGTTTTAACGATCAAAATGTATGATTTGGGACACCCTGTATATACTTGGCTCTTTAACATGAAACGCGATGGCGAAGTTTTTATTCCTTTTTGGGAAAAAACTTTCGTGTTTTCAAAGGTCCGTATATCTCAACTTTGTGAAACATTTTCTATGCTTGTCGAACACCGACTTTATTACTGCCAATTGTGCGGCAATTTTTGGGTTATATCATGCAACAGTGACCAAAATTCAGTTTTCCTCTCCGCTTGCGAGGATAAATTTCTAAAATAATCAGTACAAAACTCCTTCCAAATTATCGGTATTCCTTGCTGTTTCCTTTACAATTTTTTCTGTCAAGGATATTTACAGAGTACTTATGTTATTTGTATTACAGTAGCTACACCTTATGGTAGACGTGTTACCATAGATTCAACCTTTGATTCAAGTGGCTTGGCGGCTGGAAGGCGGGGCTTTGTGAACTAATTGAGGCCACTCGCGCCCTCGACGCAGTCTGCGTCTTTCTCGCGCAAGTGCTCTCTGATCATCTCCTGGCTCTAATTAGGTAACGAAGCCCCGCCTTCCAGCCGCCAAGCCAGTTGAATCAAAGGGTAATTCAGTTTGAAGCTTATTTAGATAAAAATGCCACAAATTTTTCGCAAAAAGCTGGACGTGCGAATACCATCGGAACAAGATTTCCAAGCTTCCTTTGACTTGCCCGACACAATCTACAAGTGCGATTAATTGCATAAAGTGATTTTCCGAGTATCCATAATTTTATTAGGAATCTCCGCTTTGAAGAAAACATGGCTCTATTTATGGCTAATTCTTCAGCAAGTGCAGCCATCCTTCATCATTTGATCAATGAAAGTGTAGGTGATTCTAATTTTGTCAGTCAGTTAGATTGTGACCATAATATAGTACATTCGAACTCCGGATCTGCGTGAGAACTCGGACAAATGGTGCGCTGAAGGCGAATGTGCGGCATTTGTACATCGAGAAGCGCCATTTAACAAATCGTCAGGTGAGCGCACAATAATCTACGTGTCTGTCTAAAAAGGAAATTTTCTCCTTTTTTAAGGCATATATGCTCACATGGCCGATTTACTTCATATAATCGAAATGAGAGGACGGTCTATATTTGCTGTTTCGTCGGTTTTCGCAGAATTCGATCTTCCTAAGGTAATAATGGTGAAAAAGACAAAACGCTCTAGAAAATTTTTGTGATTAATTGTTCAATATATTCTTCCAAAATAACTCTGATTTAAGGTACACAGCCTTCTATGTGGTTACAAATGTGCTAAATTTTACTGGAACGAGGGTGTACTCTGTCGACAAAAGTGTGCGCAAAAGTAGGTATCATTAGTTTATCTCTGCTACCTTAAAAAGTTCAGGTAGCCTGCGTTTTCAGAAATGTGGTGAATTGAGACTATATGAATGAATGAATGTATAAATCGAATGTTGTTTGGTGGTCAAAATTTTTTGAATTCTTGATCAACCTGCATTATGAATTTGCATAAGCGCTGTAATCTGCGATTCTTCAGCTAAGAAAAAATAATAATCTGGGGTTCTAATCATAAATGTTTCTCTCAGTTAGACATTTGGTAGAAGAACAAATGTCCATAGTGTTTTTTTTCTACATACAGAAGTTAGATTGGATGATCAAATCTGCAGATTTGCTTCAGCGTTGCTAGGTTCGACATCCATTGTAAACATAACCCAAATTTTTTTTGCTCAAAGATGCCCTATCAGATGCATTTCCGATAGATTGTAGTGCAAAGGTAACGTAACTCTCCAAAAATCACATTTCCAAATCATTTCAACATTAGTAGTGCAGAAAAGATTCCTAAAAAAGTTTCAAGAAATAAGCAAGCAGGCATGATGATAAGGCGTGCTGAACAAATCTCTAGGCATTTCTTAGTAATGTGTATTTTTTCAGCATGCGTTACGATCAAGTGGCAGTGGCCGGCGACATAAAACGGTGCTTCGCCGATTTCGTCAAAGCATCAACAATCTATAATTTCAGACGAAAGTATGCTAAGTACCTTAATAAGTACTTTTAGTGCTTTTATTAGTCTCTACTGTATTTGTTGCATGTGTATACATCTTTCACTGCTGTGCTAACGTCGTAAAGACTTAAACAAATACTTTTCCTTATCGTTTGTAAAAAACCCCTTTGATGCCAATCATATTAGGAAGCCATGGACTAAAATAACAGATTGTCTGAGGCAGCTATAACGAAATGCGTTTCATGGATCTGTCAGATTTTTCCGGGACCTCGCCTTCAAGCTCCTCCCCCCTCCACTGGTTTTGGTATACACCAAGCTGGTACCACAACGGGTATAACTGTTTATTGGATAGTAGCGGAGCAGCCGCTGACTATTAACAGTGAATATGCGGAACAGCCGCTGACGATAGTGGTATTAATCGAACCAACACCAGAACTAAGTATTCAGGCCCTTTTATGCCACTATTTTGGGCGTGGATAACCTGAATGCTCACTTCTGGTAAACAATAGTATCATACAGCATGAAGGATTGCCTACATGAAAGTAGGCGCCGCCAAGTAGACTATCAAGCACAGCGAAGGGGTGACCTGGCGGCTTAAGTGGTCAGTGAACAATAAGGTTTGTCAACGACAAGCTAACAGATATGCTAAATATAACATACACGGTAAATCTACAATGCTAAAGGTTGTAGATTATTTGGATAATCTACGACAGTGGGGCGCGCGACGGAAGGCGCGTAAGCAAGAAAATATAAATCACAAAAGTTACACGTGGGTTACAAAAGTTCATCACAGCATTAGCTAAGTCACGTACATCACATGATTTCTGTAACGGGTTCGTTGTCTTCGTCTGGGATTCGTAAGGTGGTCGGCCATCATGTCGTGGTCGGCCTTCGGGGCCAGGCGCGACGCTGAAGCGAGACATCTCGGTTGAGCATCAGTAATCATCTTCACGAATTGTCCTTGAGTCCTTGGTTTTCGGCGTTTGCGATCGAATTGTTGTCCACGAGATGCGCTGTTACGTTGGCAGCTTTCGTGTTTCGTAAATGACTTCTCAGGTTGTGCGAACATATTCATCGGATACGGACGACTGAGCTTCTTTGCTCGGCGTTTGGAAGTTTTGCGCCCAGCTTGTTCGACGCTTCTAACTGGCTTCTGCTTCATTGAGTTTCCTTTACTCACTGGGTGATTGTAGGAGACCATGGTGATTGCGGTGTTCTGCGAATGCTCCTCCATCTTGATTCCATATATCGGACTGCTTCCGGAGATTGCATGACCGAAAACAGTAGGGGTGAGAATAAGTCCTGACGGAAGAATTGTACATGGTCGATCCCTCAAGATGAATT
This sequence comes from Cylicocyclus nassatus, assembly GCA_958299035.1. Taxonomy (NCBI): domain Eukaryota; kingdom Metazoa; phylum Nematoda; class Chromadorea; order Rhabditida; family Strongylidae; genus Cylicocyclus; species Cylicocyclus nassatus. Next base: position 15,746,934 of record CATQJL010000223.1, read on the forward strand.
GATCGATCAGATCTTGACCAATGAGAATGTCCGGTGTGAACCGTCGCGTCTTCAGATCCGGTTGTGCTACTCGAATCTTTCTTTTTCGAATCAACCTTCTATCCTCTGCGCTTAGCCAAGCTGTACTCATCGCGGAAGTGAGTGTTGACTTTGTGTGTATGTTCACGGCTTTGATAGCGACTCCAGCAGACGTTGTTCTCAGTGTAAGCGGGACTTCACTGGATGTGAAATGTGCGGTAGATCCTCCGAAGCCGCCAATCTTGAAAGTGGTGTTTTGCAGCACTGGTAAGCCAAGAGCTTGGGTCTTCTTTGCATTGATGAAGCTCTTTTGTGCACCTCCATCAAAGAAAACAGTTACGGGCTTATAGCTGGTCGATGTGTAGTCGTATGCGAGTGCAGTCGCCGTCATCAGTACGTGCTGCATTTCTCTTTCTCGCTTCGTGCTCTTGTTGTGGAGAATTTCAGAATTTTGCGCAAATTCAGGGTTTCTCGGGAGATCTTGATCGCGAGCAGATCGTTGCTGCGATCGCCTGGTTGGGGTGCCTCTAGATGCCGAATAGCTACCCATGCATACGGCAGTGTGGTGGTTTTCGTGGCACTTGTAGCAGAACTGTGAGCTTGTGCAATCACTAATCCTGTGATCGGTTTGAAGACATCTGAAGCACAGCCTTTGTTTCCTGGCTTCATCACGTCGCTCTGCTGCTGTTTGGAATGTTGTGCATCTCGTCGCATCATGTTGGTAACTTCCGCAGATGCACTGAGCAATCGAATCTCTCGAAGATCTATTTCCTTGACCGTAGTTCGAATTGTATGCGACTGAGTCTTCTTCATAGTTCAGCCTTTCATCAACTTCTTGATCGGAATTAGAGCGTGCCATAATTTTGCAGTCCTCGAATGCTTGGAATGTGTCCATTGAAAGGGCGATTGTTTCCTTAAGAGCTACCGCACTTTCCAGGGTCTCTAGTATTTCCTCGGTAGATAACGGTTTGTCTTCGTTTTGCTCTTTGCTGAACACCTTTTCGCTCAGTGTTGTTGGGAATTTTGAGAGTATCAATCGTCTCCACATTCGCCCGTTGTCCAAGGTGACTCCCGCACACTCAATGTGAGTGAGCTTTTCAGTCACATCGGTTAACATTTTTCGGCAGCTACTCGCGTCTTCCTTTGCTCGCGGAAGTTTTTCGAGCTCTGTGATGAGAAGATCAGCTATGCATCCGGACTTGTTGTATCTCTTGTCGAGGAGTTTCACAGCTTTGTCGTAATTTTTCCCTATCACAGGAATATTGCCAAGCATAGAAGCAGCAGATCCTTTTAGTGCTTGCCTCAGAAATAGGAACTTATCCGTGTTGCTGAGCTGTGAGTTGCTATGGATGAGCGAGTCGAAAATTGTCCAAAATGTTGGATAGTCTTTGTAGTTTCCATTAAACGTTGGAACTTCAAGCACTGGTAATCGGACTTTGTTCTCATTGTGTTGTCTTGTTGATAGACAACTATCCGTGTCGGTGTCCTGCACTGATGTTCGCATCGAGGACGATGCTATTGCATGAATTAGGCTCGACTGTTTTTCCAATTCCCTCATCCGGTATTTTAGCCTATTTGACCAGTTAATAGCTTCCATCTGCACTGTGTTTGCTTCAGTAGAAAGAAATACATCAAGATCAGTCATAAGCCTTTCTCTTTCTGATTGGTCTTTTCTTGATCCGAGAAAGTTCATAGCATTCTGGATCTGTGCTTCCAGGTATTCCAAAAAGCCTTTGAGAGAAATTTCTGCCTCCTCAATTTCTGCCATTTTATCCACAATGAAGGCGTTGCATTCCGTTGCCGTTGTTGGGAAGTTGAAGGCTTGATCTATTTCCCTGATTTTGCTCTGGAGGCTGCCAACTGAAGAGCAAGCCACTGTGATGCGTGTTTTGAATCCAGCTAGCTCAGCCATTGTTTGTCTGGTGCGCATAGACTTGATGCGTACAGAAGGCTGATAGGAGTTTGTTTTTGCTAAGCTATAGATTGACCTGATAGCTAGCAGCAAGCTCTTGCTTTGATTGATCAACCGTCAAGGAGCTTAAGAGGGTCGTCTGCTAACTGTGGATTGACCGAGCAGCTAGTTAGACCTCTTTACTAAGCTGTGGATTGGACCTAACAGCTTAGTAAGGTGACTCTTGTACGTGAAAGTGGATGAACCAGCAATCACAGAGTCTTTTTTGGCTATAGGAAGCCAAAAAAAATTCGAGGAGTTCTTTTACTAACTGTGGATGAACCAGTCAGCTAGTTAGAACCCTCTGCTAAGCTATGGATAGGACCTGATAGCTTAGCGAGTTGACTTTTTATGTGAAAGTGGATGGACCAGCAATCACAGAGTCTTTTTTGGCTGTTGAAAGCCAAAAAAAAAGTTCGAGGAGTTCTTTTACTAACTGTGGATGAACCAGTCAGCTAGTTAGAAAACCTCTGCTAAGCTATGGGATAGCTTAGCAAGACTCGTATTAGTAAAAGTGGATGAACCAACAATTGCTAGAGTCGAATATTGGCTAATTAGTAGCCTAGAGTGCGAGGAGTCTGTTGCTAACTGTGGATGAACCAGTCAGTTAGCTAGAAACCTCTACTAAGCTGTGGATAGGACCTGACAGCTTAGTAAGACTCTTGGTCGCGAAAGTGGATGAACCAGCAATCACGAGAGTCGAATAATCGGCTGTTAGTAGCCTGCCACGCGGGACTTTTATCGAATTTCGGTGAGCAACACCGAAGAGACGATCCGTTGGCCGATGCACCAATTTGGTATACACCAAGCTGGTACCACAACGGGTATAACTGTTTATTGGATAGTAGCGGAGCAGCCGCTGACTATTAACAGTGAATATGCGGAACAGCCGCTGACGATAGTGGTATTAATCGAACCAACACCAGAACTAAGTATTCAGGCCCTTTTATGCCACTATTTTGGGCGTGGATAACCTGAATGCTCACTTCTGGTAAACAATAGTATCATACAGCATGAAGGATTGCCTACATGAAAGTAGGCGCCGCCAAGTAGACTATCAAGCACAGCGAAGGGGTGACCTGGCGGCTTAAGTGGTCAGTGAACAATAAGGTTTGTCAACGACAAGCTAACAGATATGCTAAATATAACATACACGGTAAATCTACAATGCTAAAGGTTGTAGATTATTTGGATAATCTACGACACTGGTTCAGTTTTCCTCTTGGAAAGACGACATCAAGTCTGTAAAGCTCCTTGAATGCTTTGGTCGATAGTGATATCTTCGAGTTAGGAAGCAACGCGTATTGCTTACAGAGTTTATTGTGCTGATTTATTTAAAAGCCACACGCCACACCAGGGCCTGGCACCAGCTGGCACGGGGCAAGCTGGATATCGTTTTTGGGGCAAAAAGCAAAGGGGATATCGTTTTTGTGGGTGAAGACATACGCAAAATTCGCAAATTTTTTTAGGATTTTAGAGGGGATATCGTTGAGGATCAAAGGGGACTTCGTAAAATTTCCCAAAAGTCAAGGGGGACTTCGTAAAAATTGGCAAATTTCAAAGGGGACTTCGTTTTCAAAATTCCCTGGTGCCAGCTCGTGCCGAGCCCTGCGCCACACATTTGCGAAGACGAGTGCAAAAATTAGTGAACAAAGTTCGCTTAACTCATCAATTCAGATTTGTTATCCTCTCTTGCCTTGGCATGTATAATAGAAACACCCAGCTATAGTTTCACTCCATTCTTTCTTTTTTTGATGTTTCGAACACGCTTTATATTGGTGCTTTGCGTGGCTGTAAACATAAACAAGGTCTTATTTTACCTCCCACCCAGCATATGTTAGATTGGGAACTAAATTTTGCAACTTTTTCCATAATTTTACTCTCTTTGGATATGGCCCATTAAAACTTTCACATTGTGTAGAACGTAATATGTGCTACAATTGCGCACAAACTGTCTGCATTTCGAACACGAATTGGAGAACTTCAGGCGTTTTTCGCAAACTAATGGGTTTCGAGGTTTTTTGGAGTTACCAGCCAAAATAAAGCCTTAGCAAGGGGGCTGGAACATCAAAATTCGCCGAGTCTACGTACAGCGGGGTCATTTGATCCATTAAATACGAATATTATTTTCATTTGTTGAATCAATCGCTCTTTTCTGGTTTAGGCTGAGACTGCACAACGTCCGTAAACTTACGGTAATCGTACAAGAAAGCCCCTACATGCAGTTTTAGTGTAGTTTTCATGATCAGCATGTCGGATACCCCTACCCCCTCCCATGCCAAATTTGAGCCAAATCTGTGTTTTATAATTTTTTCCCTTATACCATGTACCCACTGTAATCCACTGCGACGCCAGAATTTGTCAGAACAGGAGCATAACTTTCATAATGGCAAAATTTGAGTGCATCATTATGAAAAATAGGAAACTTATCGGAAATTGGCAGACTTATTTCCAATCTAGTAGCTCCTGACGGGCAAACAATTGCACATGCAGCAGGGCTGTAAATGAAGACTAGTATTCGGCATGGGGCTGGAAATAGAAATCTCGAGCCTCTAAATATGTTAAAAATATAGAATCTTACTACCTCGCTTCTCCAGTAGCGCACTAAGCGACCAGCATTGTACAGTCGAGTAGATTTTCCGCGCAATATAATATGTTTGCAGTGCAGGTAAAATGCAGCAAAATTTGTTCGTAAACAACTAGCCAAGCCAATGTCGGCATTTTGCGCGCGCAGTTGTCCGGCATCACAGGCATAGCCAGAGCCCTGCACACATTGATTGAAGCATTTCTGGAAACGAAGTCCTCCATGACTTTGCCTAAAGTTGCAAAGTCCCTTTTGGCGTGGAAGTCAGTGCGGAAACCCTTATTCAAGCAGCATAACAATAAAAAAAGCAAAAAAAAAATCGGATTTCGAGGGTATTTAACATAACAAGAAACCAAAAAAAGAGTTAATTAAAGGCTCCGTCATTGTGTATAGTTACATTTTAATGTCTAGAATGTTGAAAAGCTCTTAAGCCAACAAATTTATGGCCTCAGCTATCGGCGATGCATATATTGCCACATAGCAAAGGATATCGCTTGTGATTGGAGTGCGATATTTATCAATCCGTAGGTTTCCACTATTTTTGGCTCAAAAAAGAGGAAGGCAGTGGTTTGATCCGCTCTCCTTACTATATGATAGATTTTCCGAGCGTTTTAATCGTCCAAATCAAAAAGTTCCAAAACTTAGGCGAACTCCTCAGCAATCGAATATTTGTAAGTATGTATTTTGGCGATTTTCAACAACCGTTATGAAATGTCGGCGTCATACGAAGTCTTAGCGCATTTTTCCTAACTTTTCATTGACAACCCTGATACTGTATGGTATAAACTTGCATAGAGAGCTACTGCAAAAAGTATCCAGAAAGCCTTCGTCCTTGCAATGACAATTGTTCCCTAGCTTGGCTAAGTAAATCAAGATTGAAACAATAACGTTTGAAATTCTCATTTTGACGAGACACAGCGAAACACTGAGAGCACTTACAAGGGAATGGTCAGAAATCGAAGTGGCCATTCAGACAAGCTGCGTAGCGTTAGATGCAGCATGAAGCGCTGACACTAAATCTATCTTCTTTATCTGCTTATCGCTTTTCTGGACGAAGTTATAAGCCATTAAAGACCATTATTTTGCTTAGAAATTATGCGTGAAATTGAAAATTCAGCCGTACAGAGCCTCGTTTGCCTCAATGCTAGGCCAAAACATGCAGCTAGCTTACTTGAAAATTTGAAGCCAAAAGCCGAGCTAAAAGTACAACAATATGCTCAATTTCGCTGTTTTTATATATGATTTTTTTACAATAAAACCGCTTGTAGCTTCGTCCACAGAAGCGGAAAGCAGATAAGGAAGACAGATTCGAAGTCAGCGTTTTATACTGCATCGAATGATATACAGCTTGTTTGGTTTGGCCACTTCGACTTCTGACCATTCCCTTGTTAGCAGGAACAGGGATTCACAAACTTCACGATTCCTTTGTATAACTCTTTTTATTTGTTTCTTTTGTTCTGCAAAGTTGCGCACCGCTATGGCATTCATATTCATACAAGGTCGAAAAATCTCGCTTCAAATCTAGTGCAGCTCACGTACAAAATCAATGTGATGAGAGTATGCTCCAAATAGAAGCTTGATTATGATTAGAGTATTACTGGCTAAGAGTTTATTTGATTATGAATTATGATTGTAAATTTGTAGTAGAGTATCTACACCTTTTCTTACATTGAGTCTTAGAATTTAGTCTAAGCGACAGTCAAGAGTATTGAAGAATGCCCCTTTTGCCATCCGAGTAAGCGTTGAATTTTGATTGAAAATTTGTTTTACTTAGAGGTTGCTATTGTGATTGTGTGTAATAGCGCTAAAGTTTTCCAGCCTGAGATTGGAGGCGAATCCACATGAAGTGGAAGAAATTTATACAGATTGAAGACAATCAACACTATCATATCCCCAATAAGCTCCAGGCACCAAGTAGTGTTGACAACTATCAGACCAAAACCACATCAAGTAGAACACCATAAGGGAAGTCAAAAGTTGCAGTCGCTTGAGGTAACATGCTTATCTTAAAGGCAGTGTCTCACCACAATTTGGTTGTCGGGTTTTTCGCATTTTGCAAGCCTGTCGGACCCTGTCTAGCACTGTATAGGTCTAAAATCGCACGAAGTCCCCAAAAACCCCGTTTTCTGGAGGCCCCGCGGAAGCAACGTGGACGAGTTGTACCTTTCAACTTCAGCCTCAGCTACAGTGGCAGCAACACAGGAGAGGTGGATGCCAAGTGGAGGGACATGTTCAAACGCGTTAGGGGGGAGACCGAAGGAGTCGTCCGCGCGTACCAACTCGCTCTCCGCGTACCACTTTGAGCGAATTTTTCTCAGCGTAGAGGGGGTCAAATTGAGTGGGACTTGTTGCAATGGCCTATTTAGACGTCCCTGTAATGGAATATGTAAAAATCCGCGCGACCTCAACTTTGGTGAGACACTGCCTTTAAGCATTGACACGTTGACGACAACGCGCATTTTTAGTTGTCTGCCTTGTGGGACAATGCCTTTCACGAACGAGTCGAAAATTTCTAGCTAAAATCAAGCAGATCGTCATCTTAACTATACCTACACAAATTTTTGAAAGCAGCCAAGAAACGACAAGGTATTTTCTAGGGTCAAAGCGTAAAAGACCTCAGGGAACGGATGTACCCAGTAATTGCTATTATTTCAAAAAAAAATTTATGCCGTGACCCCCTATGTGGGTCACATTGTCCCACGTAGCAGTCATTGCATGACCCACCATGTGGGTCACGTTGTCGTCAATGTGTTAAAGGAACCTAAGTAACAGATCACTTTTGAGTGTATTCATTGAAAACGTACTTATGTGATATGGCCAACCATACTTACCTGGATTTAGTTAGACTATTTATCGGCCCTAATGTTCCAACTTTCAGCTCCAGAAGGAAGTGTGTGGAATTAATATTAGGTTGATGCGAAAATAGTGGCCGTTTTTCCAAACCTTTTTCAGAATAACCTTTCTCCATCAAAATTTCTTCCTTCAAACAAATGCAGCAAACCACCGAGAAGCTCTTTCCATAAGCTCTCTTCCAGCTTTATCTATTAAAGAGTTACAGAGCTTCAAATAATCGGATTCAAAACCAGAATTTCATCGCATTCACTTTCTGCAGAATTCAAGCACGAAAGAACGTCGCTTCACCGAAATCCAGCTGCTTTATGTAAAAAAAATTGTTTACGTTATGCACACTCAAACATTTTCTTTCAAATTATCTAGATCAAGATATGGCGCCTCAACATGAGTTTTGTCAAGCCCTCTCTGACTTCTTTTGTACTGAGGGCTTTCGGCTACAGAATAGACTACTTATCATTTATATAACAATCTCTGAAGGGAGTATAGTATGTCAAACGAGGTCTCGGAAAAAAACCTTTGGTTTTTAACCCAAAATTTTCTGCTCGTTTGAAATATGAGTATAAATAAACGTGCGCTATATCGCGAAAGGTTTTCTGCTTCTGTTGGTCTTTATCGCATTAAGAAAGGTAGACTTCTCAGAAAGTTATAGCATGTCAAAGTGAAAACTCGCAAAGCGGCCATTATTTTTGCATCAACGTATTTGTGAAGGCGCTAGATCATAATTAAAGAAAGAACAACGTCTGGATTCAAAACAAGCTCGTACGTCATAAGCACCATATACACGACATAAAACATATATAGAAATAATAGCTTGCTTACCCTGCTCCGCTCGGCCCTGTCAAAACATTGCAATAAAGATCCCATCCCTACCCCTGAAAGCCTTCCACTGTGCCCACTTCTACACTTCTTTCCTCGTTCCCTGTGTTCCCCTGTGCCCTTCGGCTAAAATTTTGAAAAAATCGATAAAATCAATAAAAGTAATAGGTAATACCAAAAACTAATATTGTATTCGTAATCAGCCCCTCTGTGCCAACTCCCAGTCCTTACAAACTTTGCAAAAATCGATAAAATCGATTAGTAGTGGATAATTCCAGAAACTAGTACTGTATTCGTATTCGTAATAAGTGTGCTCACATATCCCCCTGTGGCAACTCCCAGCCCTGCAGGTCAAACTTTGCAAAATATCGATAAAATCGATATTGATCGATAGCAAAGTAGCCTATAACACATCCCCTACCCCGAAGTGTATGTGCGCCAAGTTTGGTCCGAATCGGCAAAAATAAAATTTTCTATTTCGCACATATATACACACATACAGACAAACAGACAGACATTCAGCTTTCTATATAGCCTTATATAAATCAGAAATGTACTACGAATGTGTAATCTATCTATCCAAGTGCTTGTGGGAGATATCTTACTGGAACTCAGTTTTGGAACAGGGATCTAGCAAGGGAACGATCCCAACTTAAGGTGGCGAATTGAAATGAACAGCACATCGTTAGATGCGTCTTTACGATCTGATTCCAAATCTACCTTCCATATTTGATGCTGTTCTCTGCAAAAAGTTATGGGCGGTTGAAAATGTGAAGTAATTGATGTTTCAATGCATAAGTTGTTTGGTAGAAGCTATGAGCAATGAAAAGTCCAAAATCAAACACACAGCGCCATATCTCGAGAATTAGTAAATCAAAAGCACTTCTTTGTATTTCCCTTGAATGTGAACATTCCTTTAAATCAGCACTCTTAATAATATGCTAGTCATTCAATTTCAAGTTGAATTCTAAAGCACATTATACATTGAACCTTCAGTGACTTCACACATTCAACCGCTCATAACTTTATCCAGAGAATGGTACTGCAGATAGGGATGGTAGATTTGGAATCAGCTCATCAAGACGCATCTAATGATATGTGGTTCATTCCAATTCGCCACTTTACAATCGGATCGTTCCCTTGTAAGAGGCAAAAGGAGAAGCTCGATTGTTCCCTATAGAGAGAGCCGCCAGCAGAAGCAAATGGAATCGTGCTTGCGCAAATAAAAGAAAGAACTTTTCACATATGAGTAAAGGTATGTTACCTATACCTAGCATGCGGTAAAGGCCATGGAGTAGATAAAAATAAATTTCCATTGCTTTCCAATAATCGTAAATTACGGCAAAAGCATGAACAGAATTTTGAGCCCAAGAGGATGTTTGTCAAAAAGGATTCTCAGTTTCGAACACGAGGAGGGAGTCACTGATTCAATATGAAGTTTGGACTCTTCCAAAATTCTTTGTATAGGTATGCTAGGTATAGGTAACAACTACTGTCGCAATGTTTCCCAAAAGTTTCATCACACAAGCAGAAGCTTGACAAATTGTGAAATTTCATCCTAAATTGTTGTAAACATTGCTGTATACATAAATTTCATCACACATACGTTCAAGAAAACAAAACTAGAAGCACATGGAATTTGATGCAGACACAATCTATTATTCTTGCTTCTTGACATCATAGAAAGGACCTTTGAGAGGATCATAAGGTTCTCCGTTGAGTAGGACCGTGTTAGTCTCATCTCTGTTTCCACTCTGCATAGTGCAAACGAATGTGGTATTGTCACTACTGCATCCATAACGTACGGTTTCATTGGGCAAGATTTTCCACTGAAAAGAAAACTATCTTGACATTTTTTGGGAAGACTTCGTGCTCGAATGTCGATAAACCTTGGCATTGTGTTCAATTGTAAAACGGTTTTTTAAGCTGTTAACCAAGGTTGGTAGCAAGACTTTATATAACGACAAGCCAACGTTTCGGCGGTCCGTCCGCCTTCTTCAGGGCTTCCTGAAAGATCGAGACTTTGAGGACTGCCGACTCAAACGCCGTGTTTGGCTGTGGATTTAGTTTAACTATGTGATGGAGTGGCAGAGTAGATTTAAAAGCCTGACCTCAGCCTTGCTAGATCGGAACGTATAGAACCGAACAACCAGTACTGCGCTGTAGCTGCGCTACGAGTGAGTAAGATAGTCAGTGTCAACAACGCCCTTTATATGGTCATAGAAGATCTCTATCAAAATCACATAGTGTTTGATAAGAGAACAGTTCACTGTTTATGGCAATGCCTTCATCTTTGCGATTCATTTTTGGTGTTTTGGACGCTATCCAAAAGGCCTCCAACGTTTTGCGGGCTATTAACTCGGACTCGTGCGACAAGATTGTAACAGTGACTTGAAAGCACTGGTTCTCATGACATAGCCTTCGATGTGCACCCAAAGGTGTACACATTTTGGACTTTTTAAGGCCGTCAAGATGCTCTCTGATTCTTGTGCACGGGTCTGCCAGTCTCTCCTAGGTATTGCTCACCGCAGTTTTGACATGTTATGAGATATACCACTCCTAATTCCATGCAGTCGCCTGGTTTTCCAGACGGGCTTGGAATTTGTGTGTCTTTATTAGCACGTAAAGGACAGGGCATTTGGGTAAATCGATTTTAAGTTGCGATATTAGAGCTTTAGGTAAGTCGATAGAGTTCGCTATGTTTACCCAAAACATAGCGAACTCTATCGGCTTAGTAATTGTGTTAAAATTAAGTTTAATAGCCAAGAAATTCTATCATTTGGGCCACCGCAGCTGCTTATTATGGGTCTTGCAGTGGCTGGAGTACATGTTAGTTGTTTGGATTTCACATCCATCAACTTGCTAAACTTCTCCCGTAGCCTTAACTTGGCATTAAAGCGAACAGAATCACAGAAAATCTCTCAGAAAATCCATTAGACTACAAAGTAAGACCCATAATAAGCAGCTGCGGTGGCCCAAATGATAGAATTTCTTGGCTATTGAACTTAATTTTAACACAATTACTAAAGTATGTGCCTGCCCATCTTTCGAATACTAAAATGTTTTTGGAGCAGCTCAGTACAACGCAGTTCGATGGAGAATGTGCGATGGAGACCTTTGATGTTACTTCGTTGTACACAAATGTCTCCAATGAAGATGCCATGGAAGCCGTGTATGAGATGCTCTCGGAACATCAACCTGCTCTCAATATGTATGGTTTCAGCATTAGTCAAATCATGACACTTCTGAAAGAATGCCTAAACTGCAGCATATTCCGATGGTCGGGAAGGTATTACAAACAGGTACGTGGCCTAGCGATGGGGCAAAGATTGGCTCCCGTCGTCGCAATTGTCTTCATGTCAAAGATAGAAAAACCCGTACTTGATCGTAATCCCTTACTCTTTTGTCGATACATTGACGACTGCTGCATCATATGTCCAACTCAAAGTGAGATTGACATATGCTTCGACATTCTGAACAGCCAATCCCCTAACATAAGATTCACGCGGGATAAACCTGACGAAAATTGGCTGGCATTCCTAAACGTTCAAGTGTCTTTGTCTAACGGATCATACGTAACAAAATGGTTCCGCAAACCAGCTAGTAAAAATATATTAATTCACTACCGCTCTGCGCATCCTTCGAGCATGAAACGGTCCGTGATAGGAAACATGTTCAAGACGGCAAAATCGGTTTCATCCAATGATGAACAGCGTAGTGCATCGATTAACCTTGCCAAACAGATTGCGTATTCTAACGGCTATCCTGAAAAGGGTGCACCAAGGCATACCTGTAGGCGAGAAAGCAGACCGATCGAAATGAACCAGACAACAAAAATACCGTTTTGTGTTCCATTCGTGACTGATGATTTCAGCAGAGCTATCAGAAAATCTTTGCTTCAAGCGGGTCTCGATGATTCCGTCAGAGTTATAGATATTCCACCTCCTAATCTCAAAAAACAACTTAGCCGCAATCGAGCGTACGACAGAATTTGCACAACCGCTGATTGTATCATCTGCCCGTCTGGGAAACCAGGCGACTGCATGGAATTAGGAGTGGTATATCTCATAACATGTCAAAACTGCGGTGACCAATACATAGAAGAGACTGGCAGACCCTTGTGCACAAGAACCAGAGAGCATCTTGACGGCCTTAAAAAGTCCAAAATGTGCACACCTTTGGGTGCACATCGAAGGCTATGTCATGAGAACCAGTGCTTTCAAGTCACTGTTACAATCTTGTCGCACGAGTCCGAGTTAATAGCCCGCAAAACGTTGGAGGCCTTTTGGATAGCGTCCAAAACACCAAAAATGAATCGCAAAGATGAAGGCATTGCCATAAACAGTGAACTGTTCTCTTATCAAACACTATGTGATTTTGATAGAGATCTTCTATGACCATATAAAGGGCGTTGTTGACACAGACTATCTTACTCACTCATAGCGCAGCTACAGCGCAGTACTGGTTGTTCGGTTCTATACGTTCCGATCTAGCAAGGCTGAGGTCAGGCTTTTAACATCTACTCTGCCACTCCATCACATAGTTAAACTAAATCCACAGCCAAACACGGCGTTTGAGTCGGCAGTTCTCAAAGTCTCGATCTTTCAGGAAGCCCTGAAGAAGGCGGACGGACCGCCGAAACGTTGGCTTGTCGTTATATAAAGTCTTGCTACCAACCTTGGTTAACAGCTTAAAAAACCGTTTTACAATATCTTGACATTATTAAGCTTTTCTTACAATCGATATTTGCACGTACACTTTACAAGACTTAGAAATCGTTGACTTTTTCTCTCGCAAAAGGGCAAGACAGTTAAATGTTGCGTGCACCATTTTTTCAGAATTATTTCAACATTTTTTGAGCTGTTTGAAGAGTGACTGACAATTCTTACCTGTTGCTGAAGTTCCACGAGGTGGCGTGCAAGATCACCATAGGTCACGCTGCAATAATCCAATTAGCAAATACTAGGTTGCTTCGAAAATTGTGTCCGTTTTGGTTTTTTTTTTCATGCAAAATATTATATTTTTTCTCATCAGACAACATTTACAACTCTTTCCTGGATTGAGCTAATTTTTGACTATCGCGAGGACAGTATGATATCCGTAAAAAGTCGGCTAAAGGGAAGCGAAATTTTTGAAAAATTTCACTCTTTCTTCAACCAACATTCGACATGCTTCTTCAAAGGGTAAGCAAATAAATTTGTTTACCACCTTAGACTATTCACAAAAGCTTCTATGCTCGAGGAAAATTTATGGGAGTTCTTAATGCATAGAAATTTTTTTGAGCGAATAAAAGCCGCCTCGACCTCAGCGCGTATGCCAACTTTACTTTACTTATATGCTCAAGATGTAACATAAAAGAAAAAGAAACAGCAAAATGCAACTAAACCGATGGGAATCAAATGAAAACTCAGGCTTATAAAAACTGCCAAACTATTATAAGGAGGAAAGACTTGATCAAAGAGACCAGATAGCAGAATCTCGCTTCCTCTAATTTGATAAAATTCCTTTTTTTTTACTTTTTGTTAATTGATTTTTTCACTTCGGCGGATGAAAAGAAAAACGAATGGCTGGCCAGCTGCTTGCTCTTGCTTGACTTTACTCTAACATACTCAACATATCACTTCAAACGTAGACTGCGGTCGCTTGTAGGGGACCTTTGAAAAGCTTTGACATCTGGAGACCAATTCAAAAACTGAGTCAATTTTAAGTGGGATCACAAATATGTGAATATCTCAAAAAGATGTGCACACTGATTGATCGCTAATAACTCACTTGCTTCCATGTCTTTTGCCGAGCATGAGGTACCATTCTGTAGAACGAGATTCATATTAGATTTTTTACAAGGAACGAATTACCAATCGCTTTTCATTACTGTAGGATTACGGTATGAACTTCCAGCATACAGCGTCATTGTGGAATAGGCCCTTTGATGAAATAATTTCAAAGAAATCAAAAATCTGTGTTGCAAGGTTTTCAGGCGTGCTGATTTCACTACATAAATTTTCACCAGTTTTTCGAGCTTTCTTGATGGAGTATTCACATTTATGGTGGGCGCTGGAAAAACAGTTGTTACCTTAAAGCTGAAATAACTTATGAAAGATTCACCACTGAAGTTCAACTTTCATGATTAGTATCAGCGACATCATTTAGCCCAGTTCAAGAGTTTTTGGCTTGTTTGGTCATCTTTCTGAGACAAAATCCCGCTTGTAATGACTTAAAAGCTTCCTCGTCCTGCAGTAATCCTACAGTAACGAGGAGCAATTGATAATTCGCGTCATACTGTAAATCTAAGGTGAACCTCGCTTTAAAGAATGGTACCTTAAATTCGGCAAAAGACATGAAAGCAAGGGAGTTATTAATGATCGAACAGTGTGCACATCTTTTTGGGACAGCCTGTATATGTATGTTAGGATTACACACTCTTTCCCTCTTTGGAATTTTAGGTACGTTGGACGAAAATTTTTTAGAAGAACGTTCCCCTCCAGCATGACTGCACTTTAGCAACTTGTGGTTGAGGCTTTCATGCAGTATGCTAGTAATCCACCAGAAGTTAGTGGTGTGCGTATTAGCACATTAATAGTGATTACGGAACTTTAAGAAATAGCTACCTTCAAAGCAGGCGTACAAAAACCCGACAGAACTTTTCAAAACAAAAAAAACTTTTCATTTGACCAAACGTACTTTGTAAATTCCTTTAGGTAATAAAGTGGACCATCGTCGTCTTCCAAGGGCCCCATGGACGGCGTCTTGAACGAGTCTTTTAGCAAAATTTCTCTGGATATATTTGTTAACAAACAGCTGGGAATCTAAAAATTTGAGAATTTAGACAATTTGCCAACGTTTTCCCACCAACCTAAACTCTACACAAGTATTCATTCATTAGTAAACTCTAAACTACTAGGTTGATGTAACGGGAACCAACCTCTTCTGGGACATTGAGCTGGCCAGCGATAGTTTGACCGGATAATTCGCATTCTGCTGCATCCAAAACAATAAATATTGATACAGAAATAACCTAAATCGCTCTCTGAATTCATGAACGAATATTTTTGGAACTTACGAGGCAAAGATAGAATCGCAGCATTGTATTTTGGTGTCCGCTTCAATGGCCCATTTATATGCCTTGCTCAATTACGGCTTTGCAGCTCACAAAATCCTCGTGATTTTTATATTATTGACTTCTGCCGTCCTGACCTTTACAAGTAAAGTGAGGTTGTGAGCTAAAATTAGAAACAGCTCAGATTTATCGCACTAATTTGAATAGAGTGATTGCTCGCTTCTACAATAGAATCAATGTGTCTTGCAAAATTCATTCCAATAATAGCAGCAAGTGCAGCGACCAACGCTGATCACGTTCCTAGCACACTTCATGAGGAAGTTTTCACAGAAAATATTTTTCAACTGCGAAAGAAGGTAACAGTCAGTTCCATTATGTTTCTGTGTGTTTGCTGTGAAGCCGCTCATACAAGATATTCGTGTCCACAAATCCAGCGTTGTGATCACCGAGCAGTTGTGCGATACTTTTGTTGTTTAATGTTCTCTGTACATATTTCTTTTAAGACAAGGTCTGTGATAATTGATTAGCAAGCTACCGTCTTTGGATAAGTTACAGTTTCTACATAATTTACAATTACAGAACTATCATAGTTACAGGGATGAAAAAAGGTTTCCTGATTTTTGCTGCAGAATCTTCTGTTACATTGCCTTCGGTAAATAAAAGCCGTTATATTAGGTTGATGCAGAGATAATGGCCGGTTTTCCAAGCCTTTTTTAGGGCAACTTTCCACAGAATTTCTTCTTTGTGATCTTTAAGCAAATCATTGGAAATCTGCTTTTATGCTCTATCTAACGGTGGTTGCTGCGAACTTCCATCCTGATTTATTAGGTTGATGCAAAAGGAATGGCCAATGTGCGAATTCTCACTTTGATGTGCTATCTTATATATAAAGCTGAATGTCTGTTTGTCTGTATGTCTGTATGTATGTATGTATGTACGTATGTTCCGAATAGAAAATTCCATTTCTGAACCGATCCGGACCAAACTTGGCACACATACACTTCGGGTCCCGGCGGGTGTCATAGGCTACTTTTCGTCATCGATCCATATCGATTTTATCGATTTTTATCGATTTTTTTGCTGAGTTCACCTACGGGGCTGGGAGTTGGCACAGGGGGGTAATCGAGCATGGGGATTCCGAATACAATATTGGTTTTCAGGATTATCGATTACTTTTATCGATTTTATCGATTTTTTTTGCAAAGTTTGAGCTACGGGGCTGGGAGTTGGCACAGGGGGGTAATCGAGCATGGGGATTCCGAATACAATATTGGTTTTCAGGATTATCGATTACTTTTATCGATTTTATCGATTTTTTTGCAAAGTTTGAGCTAGGGGGCTGGGAGTTGGCACAGGGGGGTAATCGAGCATGGGGATTCCGAATACAATATTGGTTTTCAGGATTATCGATTACTTTTATCGATTTTATCGATTTTTTTGCAAAGTTTGAGCTAGGGGCTGGGAGTTGGCACAGGGGGGTAATCGAGCATGCTGATCATCCCCAAGGGGGGTGATCAGCATGCTCGATTACACCCCTGTGCCAAATTCCAGCCCCCCAGCTCAAATTTTCAAAAAATCGATGAAATCGATAAAAGTAATGGACGATCTTGAAAACTAATATTGTATTCGTAATCTGCATGCTCGATTACCCCCCTGTGCAAACTCCCAGCCCCGCAGGTCAAACTTTACAAAAAAATCGATAAAATCGATAAAAGTAATCGATAATCCTGAAAACCAATATCGTGTTCGTAATCAGCATGCTCGATTACCCCCCTGTGCAAAATCCCAGCCTCGCATGTCAAAATTTACAAAAAATCGATAAAATCAATAAAAGTAATCGATAATTCTGAAAACTAATATTGTATTCGGAATCCCCATGCTCACTTCCCCCCTGTGCCAACTCCTAGCCATGTAGGTGAACTCTGCAAAAAAATCGATAAAAATCGGTAAAATCGACATTGATCGATAACGAAAGTGGACTGTGACACCCGCCGGGGCCCGAAGCGTATGTGTGCCAAGCTTGGTCCGGATACGGCGGAGCCGGGTAAGCCAGCTAGTAACTTCCTAAAAGATACACGAATTCTCACTTTGATGTGCTATAACTTCCTAAAAGATCCACACTGAATGCGGTGAAGACTCACAGAAGCAGCAAACCTTTCGCAACATAGCGCACACTTATTTATACTCAAACCATAAACGGGAGAGAAATACGGGCTAAAAGACAAAAAAGGTTCTTCTGCGAGAACCTTGTTTTTGACAATTCATAACTTCCCTCCAAAGTTTCTAAGTATGGATGACAAGTGGCCTATCCTGTAACCGCAAGCCAGTAGTACAAAATGCAATAAAAAGAAGTCGGACAAAAAAGTTTGCGAGAAAGAAAAAATTGAAATTTAGAATTTCTCAGTTTTTTCAACATTTTTTCCAGTGTGCCTTAAAGTCCGGAATATAGAATTTTCTGATTTTCTACGTACTGAACGGCTGTATGTTTTTGCAAAAACTGCTAATAAATGTGCTAGCTCTACGCTTACAGAATTGAGCACAGCTTCGGCGACTGATTTCCTCAGAAGAAAATTATGAGTCATAAAATGACCGCAACAGCTACCCATGTTTAGGCGCCGATATCTCAGTCTGGATAACTTTAAAGAATGCAGTTAAGTACGCATAATGTAGAAAATTTCTATTACATACACTAGCTACATTTTCGAAGAAATCACATTGATACGCGCTTGAATTCTGGCCGGAAAAGTGAATGCAATGAAATTCTGAATTTGGATGCGGTTACTTGAAGCTCAGTAACTTTATAAGAGATAAGGATGAGAGCCCTTTTTAAGCATCTTTAGATAGAGCATGAAAACAGCTTCGCGACAATATACTACATCCATTGTAAAGAAGAAGTATTGATGGAAAAAGTTGCCCTGAAAAAAGGCTTGGAAAATCGGCCATTTCTTTTGCATCAACCTAATATTATAAAGTTACTGAGCTTCAGATAACCGCATCCAAATTCAGAATTTTATTGCGTTTACTTCTCTGGTCAGAACTCAAGCGCGTATGAATGACGCTTCATTGGAAATGTAGTTATTCTATATAATAGAAATTGTCTACATTATACATACTTGACTGTACTTTCTGAAGTTAGCCAGACTGAGATATCGGACCTCAACTTGGGTACGCTGCGGTCACGTTATGACCCATGAATTTCTTTTGAAGAAGTCCAAAAGTTTGCTACTTCTGCAAGCGTAATGCTAGTGTATAATATTAGTAGTTTTGCAAAACATCCAGCTGTTCAGTAAGCAGTAAATCAGAAAATTTTATAGTTTGGACTTCGAGACATGATAAAAAAGTTATGAAATTTGACAATTCCTAAGTTTTAATTTTTCCTTTTCGCAATTTTTTTCTCAAAATTCTTTCCATCGTATTTTCTACAACTAGTTTTCGGCTACAAGATAGGCCACTCACTTATCATTCATACTAACAACCTTTAAAGGAAGTTATGAGTTGTCAAAAATAAGGTTTCAAAAAAACTTTTTTGTTTTTAATCCATATTTTCTGCCCTTCTGTGATGTGAGTACAGAAGGGCAGAAAATACGCAAGTACAGTAAATGCGCGCAGTATTGTCAAAGGTTTCCGATGGTTTTTACCGCATTCGGAAATGTGAATCTTTCAAAAAATTATAGCACTGAAAATGAGAATTTGCAACGACCATTATTTTTGCCTCAACCTAGTACATTCGTTTCTGAGCAGTGATGCCCTAACGATAGAATGTGTTGCAGTGAGCTCCAAATACAAGAACAATTTTTTTTGCTCAAAGTTACGGATTATTTTATGTTAGGTTTTGATGCAAAAGTTCTGTCTCACCATTTTTGGAAAATCATAACTTTTGCTCTCTCTCCGGTTTTGCATACACTCAATTTTGGTTTGTAGATAGAAGAAACCTTTTTCTTTATGATACCTCTCTAATAAGGGGTAGCTTTTGTGATGAAAGCAGATGATTAAAAACTTCGGTCATTTTGATTCAGGCTGCTAAAAATCTGAAACTTGCAGTATAATTCTCAGCAAGTAGTACAGTAAGTCTTTCGATAACTCCTCACAGAGGTGCTCATTTGATACAGGCTTTGCATTATTAGAAAGGGTGAATTTTCAGCAGCCTAACTCGAAATGACCGAAGTTTGAATTCATTTTCCTAGTTCTTTCTCAAAAGCTACCCTTTACTAGAGAGCAGTAGAGGCACTACCACAAAGAGAAGGGCTATCTAGCAAAATTAAATCTGTGCAAATCTGCAGAGAAAGCTAGAAGAGCGTGTTTCAAATGATGCGACAGAACTTTTGCATTAACTTAATACATAACCAAATATTCACTATCGGAAGTTTTCTGCAATCTCATATATAGTGTGGTTAAGGCTGCGTTCATACTGATCCGGAAGTTCGGGCACAGTTCCAGCACAGCGCTAACTTCGAGCGCTTGCTGGAACTGTTCCCGAACTTTGGGATCAGTATGAACGCAGCATAAGTTTAGCACGATTGGTTCAAAGGCGACCGGATGAATAGAAAAACAAGAAAAGTTTTGATCTAACGGTTATATATTAGATTGTTTCGCTTTATCCAATTTGCAGTTTTTTTCACTTAAAACGTAATAATTCTTTTCAAAATTAACATTTTTTACAAATCAAATGTTGGATTGAACGAGATTATGCTTACTATATGTAAGTATACCATGTCAAGTCAAGCGAAGGAGACAATTTAGAGAAGTCTATGAGGTTTTCTTCATGACTGTCTATTTTGACAAAGTTTCCCACATAAGGATAGCAGACATATTTGGCTGCCATCATCAAATAGCCCATACTTCAAAGATTATTTAATGGCAGGAAAGTCAAGTTGTCTTCGCTGCATATATGTTTTTATGAGCAAACTAAAAGATATTCTGAGTTTTCCTCGGCGCGCGCAATTATGCCGACGCTCCGATATTTGATTTTTTCTCGCTGTCGCGAATGAAAAACTAATTTGGCTGCTTGCTTTCGCTTTACGCTATCATCTCTATATATATAAAGCAGAAAATCTTTATGTTCGTGTGTCTGTGCACATTTCTCATAGTCATGAAGGATGAGCGGTGGAGCTCATTTTGATCTGCTGGTCATCAAGATATGGTAAAGGCTGTAGGAAGCGAAACGAGTCGAAATCAAATGATGGTTTAATTTTGCCACATGAGAGATCAAGCACGATGGACCGGCTTTAGAACGGGGTGGAACCCGCGATGTCAGCTCGTATGCAGTAGAACATACAAAGACTGCTGTCGCTTTGAATGAGGGAGCTCTCCAATCTTTGGGAAAAAATTCGAAAAGTAAGACTCTCTATGGGTGGAAAAGTGTATATATATATATATCTGGCCAAGGTCCAGACATATATACCGAAAAAGATTTCGTTTTCCATTTCTGAAGTTTATTACTGTCTGTAACTACTGAGGTTTTTTTTCAGTTCCCAGTTATGTATGTGTGCTGCCATAATGCACATGCATAGATTCTTCTGCTTTCATTCCTTTAAGTTCTTCGATTATAGGGTGAGTATCCGTTTTTTTGTTGATCGATTATTCTTCTCTGTATATCATATTTTAGGATGTCGCTGCAGCTTGCTTATTCCTGGCTGGAAAAAGTGAGGAATGCCCAAGGAAATTGGAACTCATCGTCCGTGTTTGGTGGGTGCGTAGCAAGTGTTACCCAGGAAGCCGCCTGGTGCCGCGGCCAGCCGCCAGAGCTGGCACCAGCGGTGCGGCTGAGCTACCGTAAGCACGCTCTCGTCGTCCGCAATCTCTCGCAGAGAGATTTTCGCAGCAGCCTCGCACCTCTCGCGCTGAGGTGCGAGAATTCCCTCAGAGGTCGAGCTACTGCCACATATTATATATCGATCGACACAGCGGAAAATTTATAGTTTATTAGTAATATACATTACAAAAAAATATACAAAAACAAAAAAAATTGAATATCAAATAAATTGATGGAATGATTACAAAATTAAATTGAAAGCATAATATCGTGGAGTAAGTATAAAAAAATATAAAATAGATTGTTGAATGGTTTTTTGGCACAATTCGTTTTGACCTTTGGGGCAGAAGACTTCTAATACCAACTGATATTAGAAAAAGTGTGCCACATATGGAGGTATAAAAGATGAAATGATGCTGAGCAGCTAAGTTTCGAGATGTCAAACTCTCAGCTTTACAGCCTTCAGTCTGAGCATCTTGCTCAAATTACCTATGTAGAAAATCCGTCGCTTTTGGAGGTAATTTTTGTTCTTTTTGTTACCGAATCTTTTTGAAAATTTATCAATCCCGGAATCCGCTACCTGCTACAAGCCAGCTCTACTCTTCAGCCGCTGAAAGTCGTGAATTTCGTGGAGAACTCGAAAAAAGTGAGCAGGGGGTTCACCCTGTAATTGTATGCATTTTTTAGAAAAAAAATCAGCATCCTCGAAGCGTGAAGCCATTACGAAAAAAGGATGTGTTGCGCCGAAATAAAATTATTGATGCGATGCGCAGCTTTAGAGAAGAACATAAGACAGGAAATTACATACCAACAGCTTCTATAAATAGTTTTTGTATTAAAATGTCGAAATTTGTAACAGAGAAAACCATTTAAAATTGTAAAATTGATTGTGATTTTCATTTGTGATTGTATTTATTTAACTTTTTTTTGTTTTTGTATATTTTTTGTAATGCATATTACTAATGAACTACAAATTTTCAGCTGTGTTGATCGATATATAATATGTGGCAGTAGCTCGACCTCTGAGGGAATTCTCGCACCTCAGCGCGATGAGGTGCGAGGCTGCTGCGAAAATCTCTCTGCGAGAGATTGCGGACGACGAGAGCGCGCTTACGGTAGTTCAGCCGCGACGCTGGTGCCAGCTATGGCGGCTGACTGCGGCACCAGGCGGCTGCCTGGGTAACACTTGCACGCCTCCGTGTTTGGTGGGCAAAAAAATTCGAGCGGCACCCGAATATACCATCGCATAATGTAAGTTTCGTTGATTTTGGTATAGCGTATGGTAAGGAGAAAATCCTTCCTTTTTGTCCTTCGTTTCCCCGTTAAAATGCCGTTGTTCTGCTTTCCACTCATTAGTGGATTATAGCATTACATCGAAGCGGCACAACTGATTGTCCAGTTGGAGAACGTCATCCTCCAAACCATCGGTGAGTCTATCTTTGGCATTTGCGAGCACTAATTCTCATAGATGTATGCAACACTGTTTGCATTCGATGTTCAGTCGTATGTCAGAATGTAGATGAAAAATTCTGACGATTCGTATTTAGCCTTTGATCTCAAGGTCGAAATGCCACACCCATTCGTTTTGGCGGCGATGCACGAGATTGCCCATAGTAATGGTTTTCTCCCATCGTTCCGTGATAGCGAATCAGCTGTTTAATTTTTCTCTTTCAGATAACAAGAAGCTTACCGAGTGTGCGTACTTCTTTGCCACTGATGTGTGAGTTTACAATTTAAGTCTCTTGACTTAGCTAATGACTTCTTTTTTCTTACTTCCTATTCGAGTTTATGAAAATTGTTTACATCTGGCAGTATCTTTGGTTAATCTTTCGAGCAAACGCTGTTTTTCCTTGTTTTTTTTGGATAGAAAACAATGACGTTCACTTCCTCAGCATATTGTTGAACTTTCAAAAATGTCATTTGGCTTCTTCTTTGGGTTATAGATTACTTGTCGTCAGTCTTTATCAGTAAAGGTTGTTATCTAGCTAGGATGTCATTATTTTCGCTTTATTCCCTGCAAAAGAGAAAAATTATGAAAGTCAGAGGCTGTCAAATGTTTGACTTTGTCAGATGTGCTCTTTGTATGTGACTGAATGGTGTTTAATTTCAGATTGTGCGTGACAAACTGGGCAATTCGATACAATGCGAGTGCGATAGCATGTGTTTGTGTACACCTCGTGTGCGTATACGCTGGATACGAGGTGCTGGTCAACCCTTGTTCCCATTCTGCCTAGAGCGCGCTTTGTAATGCGAACTGTGGGTGGTCGTGGTGGATACGGTCGTGCGCGGGAGGGTTCTAGTGCCATCGCGTGTCCGAAAAAGTTCACGTTGATTTGGCGCGGCCCGCTCACGATCCCACCTACCCCCTCAGACGCTGGCAAGTTTCTCGGGGCATTTGGGCAAACGTACATGAGGCGAAGCAGAGGTACGTCTATTGTGAGCCCCTAATATATTTTCGTTCTTTTGATTTAGTTGCGTTTCCGACAAAGTGCTTCACGGTTCCAATCATCATGTGATACCTTTTGACTCTTTTGCTGAATTTAGTATGATGTAGGAACTGCGAAGCAAAATAAAACTGTGTGGCTTTTGCGCTAAAACATCAGATGAAATATCAGCATTGGTTTATGCACTGTTGCCTATAGCGCAGTCTAGAAAATCATTTACCTTTTGTGTAAACCACTCAAGGATAATCAAAGCGGTTAATAAAAATTGTTTCGCGATTGTAAAGTTCGGGGGGCTCATATCGTTTTTGTATGCTTGTAGGGATTTTTGGAACCAGGCTTCAGCAGGTTTTCCCGTTTTGTGTGTTTATGCAGTGATTGTAAGCACGGTAGCGAATAGGTTCTTAGCTGAGTTGGATAATTTTTCTGAGCGTTGCGTAATTTTTCTGAGCTTACCGACTATGTCCCAAACTAAGTTGCGTGATTTTTCTGCCGCTGTGCGCATTAGTGCGTTACGTGAACAATGCAGCGGCATATCTAATCAGCTAGTTAGTGAAAACCTTAGCCGAAGCCTGAGTTATGCCCTTTTGCCCTATCTTTTTTGTATGCTGATGCTGTCAGGCGTATCATATCTTTTGTCTGCATACTTGCTTCTTTGTCGTGGGATCATAGAGATTTTTTAGATTCCTGCACCTGCTCCTGGGGAAAAAGCATGGTACGAGAAACTCGATCCGCACATGACGCAGGAGCTTCTAAATGGTATATTACACCAACTTTTCTCACAATCACCACATCTGAAATCTTATTTTTGCAGAGATGTCTCAAGAGTTTGCCAGCATATACAAGTCATGTAGGGAATGGTTGGCACTTACACGATTTGTAGCAAAGGGAATAGTGAAGCCGTCAACGCCGAGTCCGAATCCTGCAAGGAGTCCTGCTGAAGAAAAGGAAATTCTTCCCCCGCCTCCTCCACCTCCAACTTTCCATAAAAAAGTGGATCTTTCAGAGTACAAGGTATGTAGTTTGTTTTGTGGTCTGTCCATCTGTTGACATTATCCACACTAAGATATCTTGTCTGTAAAGTCAGTCATCCGCCTAACATCTGAAACTTAGTACATGTCAAAACCATGTGTGAAATGCATGTGGGATTTGATAATGTGGCTCATTCGGTCTTTATCCACCACTCGCGATTGTGTATTCTTTGCATAGTCGATTTACCGTAGGGGCTTTGTGGGTTTCTAACTTTTGCCTTTTGGTTTTGTAATGTTAATTTCAGAACTTATTTTTCAGGAGCGAACGAAATCCATGGGGCCTAGCAGTGAGCGAGCTTCTGCGGAACGTTCTGCACCACGACGAAGTTTTATACCTGATACTTCGCAAGCTCGTCCAGACTTATCAATGCCAAACCTTGCATTGCCTGGTCAAGAGCCGATTGCCCCATCGCCTTTGGGTTGGTTTTTTTTAGAATTTCGTTCACTGGTATTTTCATGTTGAACTGCTCATTGAAAGGGACGAATCTGATTTTTTTAAAATCAAAGGTCTTGCACTGGAAGATGCGGTCTGCGTCATTCTATCAGAAGAATATTCACTTTCCGTTTTTAATCGGGTTTTTTTCAGCTACTCAGCCACATGAAAATGGTCACAAATCACGGGATGAACACAGCCGTCGTGAGGAAGAGAGGAGAAGAGAGAAGGAGCGACGTCGGAGGGAAGAACGCGAAAGGCATGGCCATGTTGAGCGGCCAGAAGAGAGAGAAAGACGGAAACGGGAACATGAGCGGATGTCCGGTGGTGCTCCTCACCCACCAGTGTGAGTTTTTTCTTTTCTGAGTGTTTATGATTCATGTCCTCTTTTCTTTCCAATAATTTAGTCCATTGCAGTGAGAAGAGACCAAGACATGAAATGCCACCGTCATCAGCACCGTCTTCTATGGGCTCTACGAATGTTGGAAATGGATCGAAACCGCCTAGACCAATGACTCAAGTACAACCATCTGTGCACCACTCTTCATCACATCCTCATGGTTTGAATAGTGCAAATGGTTCACATTCCAGAAGAGAAAACGATGTTTTGAAGGTATGAAGTTACGGAGAATATCTTTGTGATTTTTGCTTTCAAGCATAAGCCTTAGTAATATATTCAGGGTAATGTCAGGTCTCTTTGATCTCGAAAGTAATGGGTACATAGGTTCGGATCTTGCATCGAAGCAGCAAATTTCACAAATTAGACGACGTCTTAGCTCGTACATCAGAACACACACATGTGCCATCTCTTTGTTCATGCATCATAACACACATGTGCTATCAGTGGTTCACAGTCGGCTTTATCAAAACTCAGCGCGCATAGACAACACGAAGTTCATCTATTACGTACCCAGCTTTTACCTCATTTATTGTTGTTATCATCTCCAAGTCAATTGATAGCGGAGTTTCTTGCTCTGCTTGCATGTAGAGTTGAGTTTTGGTGAAGCCGAAACTCAACGCTTGCCATATGTCAAATATACCTCGTGATAGTCTTGCATTTCGCAAGAGGAAACTCGTTCTTATCAACGGGAGTCATTAAAATGAAGTTTTACTTTTGTGAATAAACGTCACCTACCCGTCTTGTTGTTTCGGTATGGCGCTCTGCCTTCGGTTGTCGGCACAAACTGTCTTCATCTGTGTTTTGTGAGCCGTATTTTTATCGCTGCATTCTTCCTGGTATGTAAGGTACAGTATCAGTGAACGACTCTCTGAGGTCGAGATTGCTGATAAGTTTCTTTGGAGTAGATGGCTTTAATCTTGTCGAGGTTGTCTTCAAGGTCGTTCTCTTTTGTTTTCGCATCCAGCCTCTTTAGTGGGTTCTGCTTTTGGAGTTCATACACGTAGGTCTTCTTTGAGGCGTCTTTATGCATCTGCACTTGGATCCGATCAATCCTGTCTCTTCATCAAGTTTGCTATGGAGCCTCTTTAGTGGATTTGGATATGGATAGTGTGCAGAAGTGAAGAAGATAATTTATCCCGGACTAATTCGTTCTCTTTTGTCGGCTTTGATATACTATCTTCTTCACTTCTTTGCACTTGTCGTAGCAGTGCATTCTCTTCCACCGCATATATTTGATCTCTTGTAAGGATTATTCTTGGAATTCTGTGTCGTCGTAGGTGTGTAATGTTTGGAAGTCGCAGTACCACTGTTACCGTGACTTTGCGCCTTTGTTTTTCATTGTCCAACATTCGAAACAAAATACTGGTCAAGAGAAAACGCTGAAGCGCGGACTTGGATTTTGATGGCGTTCATCAGCTGCACAGTGCTGGGGAAGGCATGCCTTTGTCAAAGTTCAAGTATCGGTTTTTTGTGTTTGGTCTGTAAGCTTTAGAGTTTTTGGAGGCGGTGGAGGATTTTTTCAATGGACATATAATTGTGGTCTCGGCGCGATATCCTGCGCACTGTTACACTTTGGAGTACTTTGAAAATGCGAGATTGGTGTCATTGACGTTATGGGTCGCACCGAATCGAATACCGAACGCAGTCGAATTCTGCTCGGTTGGATCCGATTTTGGACTAGTATGAGTTTATTCTAAGGGAAGAGGGAAAGGTCTGTGTCGTTTCAAAACCAACAAACAGAGTTGGACCAAAAGAGCGCCGGTTATGGCCGTGAGCTTGGGCAGGTGCCAGTCTTATCCGGTTCATTCGGCTCAATTCATTCGCTACCGGTCCGTCCAGTTAACCAGAATAGTTGAGACGGATGTCTGGCACCGACCTTAGCTTTGGCAGAGTTAACTTAACCTCTCGAACCGGTGCTCTTGGCATCTAAGCTCGTGTTGCAAGTAGATGTCATAGTCGGTAGTTTAGGTTCCGTCGGAGTCGTCGTATTCGAAAAACAAAAGAGAGGGGTTTCCGAAAAAAAAAAAACTTGGCGTCGTGTCGTAATTGCCCAGAATCCAGGTCCATTCGGATTGAACCCGATTCGCTCGGGATGGCACCCGGATTATGGGGGAATGTGGCTCCACCCTGAGGTTCATAAAGAGACTATTTTGTTGCTTCTATACTTTGGCCTTTTACCAGTTTTTAAAAGCTTGTGGAAATGTCACAAGACTTGCAGTTCCGATACTCGTCGTTGAGAGTAGTATAATGGACTTTCTAATCAAATTATTGTTTTCAGAATTCGGCGCAGTATGTTCGTGCAATGGAACCTCCAAGGGCACTGTCACCACCGCCGTTGCCGCCATCTGTGTTACCGCCTCCCCCTCCACCACCTGCTGCAATTTCCGAACTGGAGGAAGGTGAGGTGGAATGATCTCAGTCAGCAGTTATCATTCTGACCAGCAGATGAACTATATCTGCGGGCTAAAACCCATCTGTTTGTATGTACAGTTAGAGTCGAAGAGCGTGATATTAGTAGCTTAGTGAGAAGTGGTTGGTTAAATAATTTATTGTCGTTTTCGTATACTTCACGGGTACTGCATTGCTTAGGTAGTCTTGTCATCGTACTCGACCCTTTAAAGGTTTGTTGTTACATGAATATGATGCTATGTAGTTCGGGTCTATATTCGTTCTTTTGTTCAATTGGATTGTTCCTTTGTCGTCCCTATACGCGTATTTTCTCTATTGCTCTTTTTTTGTTCATTGCGTAGTATATGTAAGAAAAAAATCTCAAAATGTTGAAAAATATTGGAGATCTTTGTGTATTGGGTAATCCAGATACGATGTTCATGTTTGTACTATCAGCAGAATTTATATCGCTGTTCCTGTTTTTCTCATATTATTTATTATACAAAAAAATTACTCAATGTGGTCCGTTCTTTCGTTGAACAATGCCGATCTTCTCACGTAAGGCAAGTGTAAGTAAAGTGTCGATGAATTGTTATATTGAGTTGTTGTTGATGTGAGCTTGGTAAGAAAAGAATATCTACGTAATAATGAATGTCTTTGGAGTTCTGCGTTCTTCTGACACTACATCATTTATTATAACTTTATAAGGAATACGAAAAGGACAGGCAAAGGCAGGTAAGCTGTTATACTTCCCGAGTGGTTCAGAAACATCATTCTTCTATTAGAATAGACAGAAATCTGGGAAGCTTCACGAGCAAAGATAGCTGGATGGTTGCATGATCCACCGCGGCAGCAGCAAAAATAACAAGGTCCGGAGGGAGTATTTGCCTAAAAAGGAGTGTATTCTATGATCAATGCATCTAGCGTATAGGATAGTGAATTCGACAACTGATGTAGTGTCCATTCGGTGATGACAACATTTGCGTGGGCAAAACACACCGTGCTTGTAGATGCACGCCACTTGCTTGCGATTTGCGCATAAAAATTGGCCGTGGAGCGCGCAAATTTCGCGGCAACGCCCGCAGCATTAATTGTCATACTAAACTTTACCATGCTACATCCTTGCTGGTTTATGGATCCAGCTCCATCACCACATGTTGCGCTACCAAAGGGGAGCGTAAACTCGTTAGCGCAGCCGAAATTAGCGATATCAGAGTGTGGATAGTAGCTGGAAAATTCCTCTCTTAGCAATGACCCATAGAATTTTTTTATGTTACCTCACTGCACACCAATCTCTGTTCGCCGTGTCCGCACAACGACGACTCACTATGTTTCCACCATATCGAGATGATAGACTTGCTGAGCCTATAAAAGGTCGCAATAGTTATTTTTAAGACTTAACAACGTTGCAGATATGGAAGTATATCAGCATCACTGTATTGCTATATCAAGCAAATGATGTGTATAGGGCATCCGAAAAATCGTGATGGCGCGACTGCGTGCGACACGCACGCGCCTTCTGGAAAGCACAATTTCTTGTTTTTCATCCCCTCCAATGATTTTTCTGTTTACATATGATAATTTCTATAAACTGGAAGTGATTGAGCGAGCGTTGAGTGGTGATACCTTTTTGTGTGAGTGTTTTATGCTCCTGTGTGCGCAACGACCGCAGTCAAATCCGTCGTCACGATTTTATAAATGATCTACACATGATTTATTACTTATTGATACGTCTTCAGTAGCCGCAGATTATTGAAGCTCGCTTTTTTATAAAAATGATTTTACTGAATACAGGAAGAAACCATTACGATTAGCAAACTATTCTGGTAGCACATCTTGCGTTCGAGGAGCACACAGCTAGA
Organism: Cylicocyclus nassatus; assembly: GCA_958299035.1. Taxonomy (NCBI): domain Eukaryota; kingdom Metazoa; phylum Nematoda; class Chromadorea; order Rhabditida; family Strongylidae; genus Cylicocyclus; species Cylicocyclus nassatus. Next base: position 15,776,520 of record CATQJL010000223.1, read on the forward strand.
CATTTTGTTCGAACCTTTGCTTTGAACAATTAAAATTCATTTTGGGATGTGGTGCTGTAGCTCGAGTTTACTCTAGCGTCAGAATAAGGCGTCACGAAATTCTTTACGACGATCTGTTACGAAGTAATATTAACGAGAAATGTTTTTGCATCTTTCTCGACGCCTGAGGGCTAGAAACATGGCGATTTGCATTACTAAATGTCCCCAGGGTCCACTTTTGATACATCGAGCCTGAATTCTGCTATTGCATTGCGCTTGAAATTTTTCATAGGGAACAGAAAGGCTACAGATTGTTAATGTTCGTGCAAGTTTTGTGACCAATTCCAGATTTATTGGAAGTTTTTGTGAAGTCAAAATTATAGGGAAAATAACACAAAAGGGCTAAATCTTTTTGGTATTTTTATCGAAATCCAAAGTCTGATGGTATCTATGTCAGCACAATTTTCACGCATTCAGAAAGTGTAAGCTGGAAAACTCGAATTGGTATTGCAAAAAAAAATTACATTGCAACGATCTGGTGACTTGATCTGACAAAAATAACTACATCTACAGTTTGAACTTCCCGCTTCCATGTTTGGTATCTTATATATAAAGCTGAATGTCTGTTTGTCTGTATGTCTGTCTGTATGTCTGTCTGTCTGTACGTATGTTCCGAATAGAAAATTCCATTTCTGAACCGATCCGGACCAAACTTGGCACACATACACTTCGGGCCCCGGCGGGTGTCACAGTCCACTTTTCGTTATCGATTGATGTCGATTTTATCGATTTTTTGCAAAATTTGAGCTACGGGGCTGGGAGTTGGCACAGGGGGGTAATCGAGCATGCTGATTCCGAATACAATATTAGTTTTTAAAATCGTGCATTACTTTTATCGATTTTATCGATTTTTTTGCAAAATTTGAGCTAGGGGGCTGGAATTTGGCAGAGGGGTGTAATCGAGCATGCTGATCACCCCCGTGCAAAAAAATCGATAAAATCGATAAAAGTAATGCACGGTTTTGAAAACTAATATTGTATTCGTAATCAGCATGCTCGATTACCTCCCTGTGCCAAATCCCAGCCTCCTAGCTCAAATTTTGCAAAAAATCGATAAAATCGACATCAATCGATAACGAAAAGTGGACTGTGACACCCGCCGGGGCCCGAAGTGTATGTGTGCCAAGTTTGGTCCGGATTGGTTGAGAAATGGAATCTTCTATTCGGAACATACGGCGGAGCCGGGTAAGCCAGCTAGTTTGTTTATAAAAGAAAGCCAACAAAATGTCATGAAGAATTGATAATTCATTTTTTTATAATAAAATTGATTTTGAGTTCATGTGTAAGATAAGAAGGAGATTTAAGATTGCGATGAAACTCTCATTTCAGCTCGTTACATCCATATTGTTGTTAAAATTCGTAAACAAAATGGAGTACTGGTGAGGTATATGTGAAGAACAGATTAGGATAATAGGCATATGAATTATTCTTCTCTAGTTTGGCTTTTCTATACATCTTCGTCAACTTAGCTGATTTCACAAATGCGGCGAATTTGTGAGGTGTTCATGCATTGTCTATCTTTTCTGAAAAATTAGTAAGGGTAATTGCCTTCATTGCCTTTTTACGATTCTTGAGGTTTGAAAATGGCCACTCAAGGTACTTTGTCTTCCTGATGACGTGTTTTTTAGAATGATTTGTTGGTTGACTTAACGATGAGAGCACATGATATAGAACTTTCCTTCCGTCAAGTAGCTCATACGTAATGATTGAGGGGGTGACTTGAGTTTTTGGAATGTTGACATTTCCATCTGAATCAGCTCGTGGGTGCAGGAACAGTAATTCTATTGTGCATAATCAACATACAATACCGCTCACAATTTTTGAAAAAAAGACGCGAATGTATGGACATGTATGGACATGTACGGACATGTCCATACATGTATGGACATGTCCGTACATGTGTCCATACATGTATGGACATGTCCATACATCAGCGTCGCGTGGCCATATCTCGCTTCAGAGTGGACGAATTCTGAATCCAAGGCCACCGTTCGATTCAGCTCGGCGCGGAGAATCTTCTGATATATTGGATGGGGGTACGATGTTTTCGATATTCCGTTTCCAGTTTTTTCAATTTGTTCTGCGGAGGTCCTTTCGCGAATATATGAAGCAACGCCTACCCAACATAGAAGACTTTACTAAGTACTATTCGATAACACTGTTCTTGCAAATTATTGTGCGCTAAAAAATAGGCTCAGACTTCTTTCCAAAGGAGGTGAAAGCGTTGGTGAATTTTGGAAAAATCACGCGTTTCTAAATTCTACTCGCCATAACTTCCTTCGGAATAAGTATATTTTGAATCTGAAAACTGCGCCTTGCTCAGCTCATCAAGTCGAATCTTCCTATGTACAGCAAGTCCTTGGTATTTCGATTTCAGTATTCTTGAATCTTTCTGAGGACGTCTTTTCGCGAAGATGTAATGCAGCGAACATTGTCCCGAGTACATTTCAGCAAAGATCTTTCGATAGCACTTTTTCTGTGGATTATGATGTGCTAAATAGTAGTCGCAGATTTCTTTTCAAAGGAAATAGAAGGGCTGGTGAATAGTGGAAAAATCTTGTCGTCCCAAATTCTACTCGCCATATCAGCAGGATACGAAGCTATCTTGCTAAGCAGATGTGAGTTTCGAAATCAGCAGGTCGCATAACCTCTACGAGCAAGTTTTCCGATATGTTCGGGTCATTTCATTTTTTCTCGCTTTACGCTCCGGAACCGCGCCGATGGATTTTGGTCAAAAAGTTGATGCTCTTAAATTGTAAGGAAACTTCGCTTATAGAGGTTTTCTAACACACTCTTTACGAAAATCGTGGTCTTTGAGGATTACAGGGTTTTTTTGGAGAGATACGGTAAGGTGACTGTAACTTCATCACGAAAGTACGTAACTTTGGCCGCACTTCTCGCGTATCTGTCAGAAACCTTGCCTGCTTGCTTTTCTCAGTCAAAGTTATTAGGAAGTGTGCTATCGAATGGTGTATTACTCAGGCTCCAGTCTGTGAAATTCGCCGAGTTACGAGCCTACAAATACACGTCCTCATGAATTTTGCCCAAAATGTAAAAATCGCATATCTCGTCGAAATTCCTCCGTGAGCGCTTGTATTAGGTCATTCGGAAAGTTTTTTCGTTTTTGCACCTCCAAATTCAAACGAGCACAATTTTTCCCTGATTCAGCCTTTTTCCATCAAATAAACTGCATTGTGTTCAGCAAATTTCTGGTTACACGCTTATAGTGCTCTTGTGCTTTTTTCTTGCGGAATGATCTCAGAGGAGTCACTAAAGCCTGAAAAGGCGTTTTTGATTAGTCAATCTCTATTAGGTCCTATTATTTTTTAATAGGCACCGAGGAATTGGAAAATTCGGTGACTGGTAAAGGAAGGTCTAAAGAGTTTGAAAAATAAACAGGAACCTTGGTGCGCAGTCAACCCCTTTTGTGAGAGCCACTTTTCTTACATGTGGTTTGGCGGAGTCATGAGCGTGGATGGCATCTCTCATAGCTTATACGTGCAAGTCTGCTCAGTTTGAAATTTTGACAAACAGTCTTCAGAGCGACATCACACTACTCTGCTCTTAAGTACAATAGCATTTTAGCAAGGTTATAGCGTACAAGACCAGCAGGATTACATTAATTTGAGTGCACCAACCTTTTGGAATGACAGATTGTTCTGGTCATGCTTTCAATGCTTATTCCAAATGATTTACCACATTGTCGCTTCTCATTGCCGCACTTAGTCAATTTTTTGCTGTAATTAATAACTCAGGCTGGAAAAGGATTGCTACATAAAATTATGAGCGACGAAAGCAGAGTCAACGCGCCCTCAAACTGCGATTGCGACAATTTGTGGGTACATGTCGCTGAAATTTTTCGGTATTGCAGCTTTAGCGAAGGTGGCTCTTAATAAGGTTATATGACACTTCAGGGCCTGCTGATAATTTTACGCAGCTATAATTGCGATTTAAAGGACCCTCTGAGATGCTCGTTTATATGGCAGAAACACCTTCCAGGACACTGCAAAATATTAGCTTTCACTTCTCTAGATCTGAACTTTCTGAAGTAAACTTGAACCTACCTCAAAAAAGACGTGGTCTTGGCAAATGCATTGCGCACAATGATGGTTTCCTCAACGGTCTTACGCTCAAATTTAAGCTTAGAGAATACAATTATTCGATAATCGCGTTTTTGTATGTCGAATTTAGAGCCGCGTAAACTTCCCTACAAAGCGTCTTCTGCAATTTCGGTGGGATCCCAGAAACTAGAAGACTTCCTCTACAGATCCATATATGGCAACCCTTAACAGCTCCCTGACACCCTCTTAAAATATGGTATCAACATCAAAGGCGCAAAAAGGAAAAAACTATCCGAATGACCTAATACAATGCGCTGATCAAATCCTTCCATATTTTTAATGGATCTTATTGTGTTAGATTTGGTGCTTTGGGCTCTAGCCACGAAATAGCTTTGATATTCAGTTGAGCAGCTGAAGCAGACGCAAGCACCATATTCAGTGCAGTGAGAGACGTTCAACGAAGCGAACATAATATCTGCAACGAGCCTAATACAAGCGCTCACGGAGGAATTTCGACGAAATATGCGATCTTTACATTTTGGACAAAATTCATAGGACGTGTATTTGTAGGCTCGTAACTCGGCGAATTTCACAGACTGGAGCCTGAGTAATACACCATTTGATAGCACACTTCCTAGTAACTTTGACTGAGAAAAGCAAGCAGGCAAGGTTTCTGACAGATACGCGAGAAGTGCGGCCAAAGTTACGTACTTTCGTGATGAAGTTACAGTCACCTCACCGTATCTCTCCAAAAAAAAAACCCTGTAATCCTCAAAGACCACGATTTTCGTAAAGAGTGTGTTCGAAAACCTCTATAAGCGAAGTTTCCTTACAATTCAAGAGCATCAACTTTTTGACCAAAATCCATCGGCGCGCTTCCGGAGCGTAAAGCGAGAAAAAATGAAATGACCCGAACATATCGGAAAACTTGCTCGTAGAGGTTATGCAACCTGCTGATTTCGAAACTTACATCTGCTTAGCAAGATAGCTTCGTACCCTGCTGATATGGCGAGTAGAATTTGGGACGACAAGATTTTTCCACTATTCACCAGCCCTTCTATTTCCTTTGAAAAGAAATCTGCGACTACTATTTAGCACATCATAATCCACAAAAAAAGTGCTATCGAAAGATCTTTGCTGAAATGTACTCGGGACAATGTTCGCTGCATTACATCTTCGCGAAAAGACGTCCTCAGAAAGATTCAAGAATACTGAAATCGAAATACCAAGGACTTGCTGTACAGTCGAGTAGATTTCCTGCTTAATATAGTGTCCTTGCAGACGCGACAACGCTGGGGCGTCAATAATTGCCTGACGTGTTCCCGAGCTAGTGTTTTCCAGTGTTTTCTTTGCTTATTCTATGCTTTTTAGGTAATTCATTGCTGATAAAGGAGAAAAGGGTAAGTTAGAGATTTCTGTTTTCTGAGAAGTTCTATCATCGCATATTCACACATATCCACGTGGAAGCAGTTCGCGTCAGCTTCTTGTCTATTTTTTTGCCACTTCATGTTTCTTTCTTCTTGTGAGGTACTTCTTTGAACGCTAATGGGTTTTTACGATTGACTTATTGTCTTTATCACATGAAGTACTTGATCAAAATGCTATTTCAAATGGATGAAAGCCGAAGCTGCTGCAAGACAAGCCAACTAGCGTTCAAAGAAACGCCTCACAAGAAGGAGGAGGTTTGAAAGAAGAAGTGACAGAAGAAAAGGAAATGACAAAAAAAAGTAGACATGAAGCTGACGCGAAATGTTTCCACGTGGATATCTGTGAATATGCGATAATAGAACTTCTAAGAAAACAGAAACTACTCTTTAATTTACCCTTTTCCTCTTTATCAGCAACGAATCAACTAAAAAGCATGAAATAAGCAAAGAAAACACTGGAAAACATTAGCTGGGGAACTCGCAAGGCATTTATTGACGCCCCAGCGTTGTCGCGTCTGCAGGGACACTATATTAAGCAGGAAATCTACGCGACTGTACGTAGGAAGATTCGACTTGATGAGCTGAGCAAGGCGCAGTTTTCAGATTCAAAATATACTTATTCCGAAGGAAGTTATGGCGAGTAGAATTTAGAAACGCGTGATTTTTCCAAAATTCACCAACGCTTTCACCTCCTTTGGAAAGAAGTCTGAGCCTATTTTTTAGCGCACAATAATTTGCAAGAACAGTGTTATCGAATAGTACTTAGTAAAGTCTTCTATGTTGGGTAGGCGTTGCTTCATATATTCGCGAAAGGACCTCCGCAGAACAAATTGAAAAAACTGGAAACGGAATATCGAAAACATCGTACCCCCATCCAATATATCAGAAGATTCTCCGCGCCGAGCTGAATCGAACGGTGGCCTTGGATTCAGAATTCGTCCACTCTGAAGCGAGATATGGCCACGCGACGCTGATGTATGAACATGTCCATACATGTATGGACATGTACGGACATGTACGGACATGTCCATACATGTACGGACATGTCCATACATGTATGGACATGTCCGTACATGTCCATACATGTCCATACATTCGCGTCTTTTTTTCAAAAAATGTGAGCGGTATTGTATCAACCGTAGACGAAGACTTGTCTTGGTTTTTTTCTTCAGAATAATCTCCCCATGAAGATCTGCCAAAAGTCGTGAGTCGAGACTCATGCTGAGTGTAAAGTAATGTAAAGCGTCCAGAGCATTAAAGTGAGGAAAATAAAGATCGGGTTTGCATACATAAAATTAATTTGGTTAAGAGGTATTTGCATTTACAGTGTGTGACAACTCACAATCAGTTTTATGGCAGAGCAAAACTTGCATCGGCCGGGAATCGAACCCGGGCCGCCCGCGTGGCAGGCGAGCATTCTACCACTGAACCACCGATGCGTGGGAATTGCGGCCATAGCCGATCTTATCACATGAGTGGCAGCATGGAATGTCCAAATTCTTTTCGCAGAACCTCTTACCTAGTGCTGATATAGACTTTTGCCATGTAGTGCACGTCACTAGTAAACGAAAGGACCATTTATGGAGAGCTCAAAAATCTAGAGAAGTTATCGCTCCTGGGACTAGACAGTCTCGGATCTCCCCCCCCCCCCCCTTCGAAGAATGGGTCGCGAAATCTTTTGGAATTACTTACATGGGCTTTGAAAATGTGCAAGACTTGTCTATACTTGTATAATCAAAAACATCCTTTGAATCTCTTCAAAAGTTCGAACTACTTGTAAAGATTTTTTCATTCGCGTTGTTGCTGCCACGCCCCCTTTTACAAACTTGTAGCGTAGGAGTTAATAAATCATGGACCACGGAATATTATGCATCATGATGTACGTAATGATTTCCAAAAGCATGAAAATGTGGGAGTGCCAAAGATTGGAAACAGAGAGGTGCAGAAATTGTGGAAGAACATCATGATTGATCCAGAACGGAAGTTCCATAAGCAGAAAAGAGAAAGAGAGGAAAGAATTGTATTCGAATCTTTAGGGAATGTTGGGAGAAAAACGTCTCCGAAGACGAAAAGAAAATAGAGGAAAGCGTGAGGTGTTGCCTGTAGATTGCCAGTTTTCAGAAGTGATCCTCTGAGAATTTTGTTAGAATGCGAACGATGCCAAATTTAATGCATTTCGTGATAAAGAGCATCATGCTGGGTGATCAGTAAAATGCTTATGTGCTTCGATCCACGAAAAATGTTCTCTTTAGATGGCGATAACGTTTCGAAGGCTCTAATGTTCGCGAAAAATCCAGACGGTACGTTCAGCAAAACCCCATCTATCCTTGAATATTACTGCGACAGATGAAATGACGTTTTCAAGTTAGACTGTAGTTAAGTCACTGTTGGCTGAATTTGTTGTTTTCGTCAATAATCTTGTGCTACTACTGACACAAAAAATGGAAACAAGCGAAGAACGGCAGAGCAGCTTAATTGATATTGGTAAAAGCCAGCCAAACCTTTGTTTTTCCAGTCTACAAAAAAAATGTCTTCACCTGAGTAGCACGTTCCTTGTTGTGGAGGGCATGCTTTTACCACAAAATGGATAATGGTAGCCAGTAGCAGAGGCCGACTATCCATTTTCATAAACACCTGCAAAAGAGCCAATCATTTCTTTCCGCAAGAAAATAAAAGTAGGTGTTTGAAAAAATCAAAGGAAAGTGAAATACGCAAACATAGGCATAAAAATCGCTTTCAGCCTACGTTGGCTATTCGTGAAGGTGTGTCCGAGATGTGAAATTTGTTTGCATTTGCCTTTGTTGTTGAACGAGTGGCCAGAAGCTTCAGGGAAAGGCTTGATGCATCATTTGCAAGATGACCGCAATTTTTCATGAGATTCTTAAAAATTTACATATTATAAAAAGCAAAGATCAAAACCACGACTTTGCTGAAAAATTAAGGAACGATGCAATGTTTAAAATTATAGATTCAAAAGATGGGAATTTTATTCACGGACAATTTTGCTCTCAGCTCTCACGTAGTCAAACCTAGTGAAAACTCTAAAGATAATAGGTATACTTGCTGTCTCTTTAGGCTAGAAAATGAAAAACGACTGAAAATGGTGAAGCGGGGTTATGTCGCAAGGCGCAGACAGTAACAAAACACACTTAGAATAAGTTGGATCTCTAGATACATTGTTTCTGAGCAGGTATAGCATAAATCCGTTCAAATACTAAGATCTAAAGTACCTTTGAAATGACCCTAACAAAGTCTTCAGTATCGTCCGCTGCGCTCAGTAAAAGCAGTTAGATTTGGCACGTGATAGTTGCTAACCTGCTTACTTTTGCCAATTTCAAAAGGCTCTGAACCAGTTTGATAGAATTTTCTTTAACGACAACCAGGAAATTCCGTGTCTTACGACCCTCTACCAACATCTTTTAGCGCTTTGTTTCGCTTTCGGATATTCAATTATACACTACAGTTATCTGCTAGCATCACCGTAGATTCGTTGCGCATTCGTTGGCTCCTGGATATTATTTTAGCGAAAAAAAATCATGAGATTAGAAGATATTTTCTTTCACTTCTATGTTTTTCTAAGCTTACAACCTTTCTAGTAAGTTCTTGAACGGAAATCTGGAATCAGCTGGAGCACTTTCTGAGGTTTTTGTGATGTACGGGGACCGCAAGCTATTTTCTAGCTTTATCTCTGCTCCTTCCTCATACGTACGCTTTTCGGTCTGCTCTTTCCAAACACTCACGCATCATTAGTTTATATCCACGCAAATGATAATCATAACACCACAATGCTGCTATCATGCTTACGAGGCCTTGCTGTTCTATGGCTTACGCACCGTTTCGTACTATCACTGAATCCATGCATGATCGACCGCGATGCTTGCGTGCCCATCGAAGATTTCGAGGTATGCGCTTCTTATTTCTGGTAAAATTATACAGAAAAGAGGTCCCATACACCTAATTATTTCTCCTTGATTTAGGTCAACTGCACTTGTATCCTCACAGCAAAGGAGCCTATCAATGCTACTGATGATGTATACATGTTCTTTATGGGACACCAATTTCCACTATATCTGTTCAGGCAGGTAACTAACACAAAGGGATTGAAAAACAAACAGATGCAGCTATCTATCAGATTGTTTCAAAAGTAAGCGGTCTTTCTAGATGATTCAAAGTTTCATTTTCATAGCAGATTTAGGGTACCATTCGACAGAGCAAAGCAAGCTCTACAAAATGACCACCAAAGATCCGTCTTAGGCGTGATCATGTAAAATTTGGATCCAAAAAATCAAAAATTCTCAATTACCCTAAAAATCGGATCTCCTTCCAGAGAATTCTACTGACTTCCTACTTGGTCATTGTACAGAAGACACATTGTAGTACCCAAAAATAGGACTTGGTGTGTTTTTTCCGGGGCTCAAAATTGGAAAATTAAAATGGCTTGAAATTGCAAAAATGTCATTTTTTCGGTTTTTTCTAAATGTTAAACTTGGTACTCCTCGATTACCAGGGCGCATACAAATTACGGTAGGAAATTTTAGCATATGGCACCATTGGAGATAGGCTTATAAGTAAAATTTGGAGAATGTGTAGTAGGGTTTTTGCGCACGCTGATTTTATCACAAACTTTTTACAAAATTTTTAAGTATAGCAGTGGAATCACATTCTCGAAAACCTTGGAAAAGCAGTATTTACCGTTTTCTGGAATAACTTCGAAGCATGATGTGATGTGCAAACTTCATGTTTGATTTCGGCAACTTTGTTTAGTTTAGGCTTTTGAACTGCCTTCTTTTATGAGGCAAAATGCATTGCTTAATGGCTTAGGAGCTTTTCCAGCTTTTTGGCCATAATCCTACAACAAAGAAGAAAGAGCGGATATCCGTTCCATATTGTAAATCTAAGTAGAAGCCTGCTCTATAGATTGGTAAAGAATGCGCAAAAAACATTGATGCAAAAGAGTTTTAACGACCAAAATGTATGATTTGGGACACCCTGTATATACTTGGCTCTTTAACATGAAACGCGATGGCGAAGTTTTTATTCCTTTTTGGGAAAAAACTTTCGTGTTTTCAAAGGTCCGTATATCTCAACTTTGTGAAACATTTTCTATGCTTGTCGAACACCGACTTTATTACTGCCAATTGTGCGGCAATTTTTGGGTTATATCATGCAACAGTGACCAAAATTCAGTTTTCCTCTCCGCTTGCGAGGATAAATTTCTAAAATAATCAGTACAAAACTCCTTCCAAATTATCGGTATTCCTTGCTGTTTCCTTTACAATTTTTTCTGTCAAGGATATTTACAGAGTACTTATGTTATTTGTATTACAGTAGCTACACCTTATGGTAGACGTGTTACCATAGATTCAACCTTTGATTCAAGTGGCTTGGCGGCTGGAAGGCGGGGCTTTGTGAACTAATTGAGGCCACTCGCGCCCTCGACGCAGTCTGCGTCTTTCTCGCGCAAGTGCTCTCTGATCATCTCCTGGCTCTAATTAGGTAACGAAGCCCCGCCTTCCAGCCGCCAAGCCAGTTGAATCAAAGGGTAATTCAGTTTGAAGCTTATTTAGATAAAAATGCCACAAATTTTTCGCAAAAAGCTGGACGTGCGAATACCATCGGAACAAGATTTCCAAGCTTCCTTTGACTTGCCCGACACAATCTACAAGTGCGATTAATTGCATAAAGTGATTTTCCGAGTATCCATAATTTTATTAGGAATCTCCGCTTTGAAGAAAACATGGCTCTATTTATGGCTAATTCTTCAGCAAGTGCAGCCATCCTTCATCATTTGATCAATGAAAGTGTAGGTGATTCTAATTTTGTCAGTCAGTTAGATTGTGACCATAATATAGTACATTCGAACTCCGGATCTGCGTGAGAACTCGGACAAATGGTGCGCTGAAGGCGAATGTGCGGCATTTGTACATCGAGAAGCGCCATTTAACAAATCGTCAGGTGAGCGCACAATAATCTACGTGTCTGTCTAAAAAGGAAATTTTCTCCTTTTTTAAGGCATATATGCTCACATGGCCGATTTACTTCATATAATCGAAATGAGAGGACGGTCTATATTTGCTGTTTCGTCGGTTTTCGCAGAATTCGATCTTCCTAAGGTAATAATGGTGAAAAAGACAAAACGCTCTAGAAAATTTTTGTGATTAATTGTTCAATATATTCTTCCAAAATAACTCTGATTTAAGGTACACAGCCTTTTATGTGGTTACAAATGTGCTAAATTTTACTGGAACGAGGGTGTACTCTGTCGACAAAAGTGTGCGCAAAAGTAGGTATCATTAATTTATCTCTGCTACCTTAAAAAGTTCAGGTAGCCTGCGTTTTCAGAAATGTGGTGAATTGAGACTATATGAATGAATGAATGTATAAATCGAATGTTGTTTGGTGGTCAAATTTTGAATTCTTGATCAACCTGCATTATGAATTTGCATAAGCGCTGTAATTTGCGATTCTTCAACTAAGTAGAAATAATAATCTGGGGTTGTGAAAAACCTTTAGAAGTTTTTTGCACTACAAATGTTGAGGTGATGGAAATGAGATTTTCGGACATTTACGTTACTTCTGCACTACAACTATTTATCAAAAATTCCGATAGGGCATCTTTGAGGAAAAGCAAAATTTGGGTTAAGTTTACGGTGGATGTCAGACCTAGCGACGCAGAAGGAAATCTGCAGAATTGATCATCCAGTCTAAATTTTTATATAGAAAAAAAACCATGGTCATTTGGTCTTCTACCAAATGTCTAAGTGAGAGAAATCATGATTCCTAATAGTAAATAAGCAGGCACGTTAATAAAGTGTCAAATGAATCTGCAGCCATTTATTAGTACACCGTATTCTTTCAGCATGCGTTACGATCAAGTGGCAGTGGCCGGCGACATAAAACGGTCCTTCGCCAATTTTGTCAGAGCATCTACAATTTATAATTTTAGACGAAAGTATGCTAAGTATCTTGATAAGTATTTTTAGTGCTTTTATTGTTTTATTGTTTTCTACCATATCTCTTGCATGTGAATACATTTCTCACTGTTATGCTAACGTCATAAAGATCTAAACAAATACTTTTCCTTATCGTTTGTAAGAAACCCCTTTGATGCCAATCATGTTAGGAAGCCATGGACTGAAATAACAGATTGCCTGTGCTGTTATAACGAAATGCGTTTCAAAGTGCATTTATCAGATTTTTCCGGGCTTCGCCTTCAACCTCTCTTCCCTCCCCCCTCCACTGGTTCAGTTTTGCTCTTGGAAAGACGACATCAAGTCTGTAGAGCTCCTTGAATGCTTTGGTCAATAGCGATCTCTTCGAGTTAATAAGCAACGCGTATTGCTTACAAGGAAACGATACTCGGTGTCCGTGGCCTTTTGATATGATATGTATACCATTTTAGTCGTCTGGGAACACTGATTCCGAATCTGACTTCCGTTTCTGCTAATCGCTTCAAAAATGTTATAGTGGATCGCGCGGATTGTGGCTGCCTAGTGAAATATGGTCGGAGCGCCAGCGCTACCGGTGCACTGTGGTCTAGTGGTTAGTGCGATAGCCCCATGAAGTTGACGCAGTTGCAGGTTCGAATCCTTTTGTGTTTTTCAGTTTTGCATTGCCTCAATTAACCTTCTTTTGCATCATCGAGCTAAGTGAACGCCCTTACTCTTCAAAAAATGTGGAAATTTGGAAAAAATGATTACTATTTGCGCTAAATTGTATCCAATGAACATAGCTCGAGTAGATTTTCTCGAACAAGCTTAATTGAGGTAACGCAAAAGTAAAAATACAAAAGGCTTTGAACCTACACCTGCATCAACTTATAAGGCTATTGCACTAACCACCAGACCAGAAAGTGGCCGCGGTACAAGCCGTTCCAATGACCATATTTCCTTTGAGCAGCCAAACTTGGCGCGAAATTCCCCCATAACTTCTTTCAGAGAAACGATTAGCAGAAACGGAAGGCAGATTCGGAATCAGCGTTCGAAGACGAGTGTAATGGTATGAATCACGTTTCGAAAGGCCACGGACATTGAGTATCGTTTCCTTGTTAGAGAGCTTTATTGTGCTGATTTATTTACAAGCCACACGTAACACATTTGCGAAGAAGGTGCAAAAATTAGTGAACAAATAACGCAAAACTCGTCAATTCCGGATTTATTATACTCTCTTGCCTTGGCATGTATGATAGAAACACTCAGCTATATTTTCCATGTGTTCTCATCTTGAAACCTGGGCATCTTCGACTGTAAGTTTGATGTTTCGATATTTCTTATGCCGCACAGGTTGGTATGGTGGATCTTTATCGACCTAACGTTTCGAACAACTCGTCTTCGTCGGAGGTCTGAAAAGGATTGTAGTTTACGTACCCGTTGTACTGTGCCGCCAAACATCTCGTCTGAGTCCGCTTTGCTTGACGTTTTCTCAGACGCAACGTACTGGGAACATCAAACGAGGGCAAACGAACCTTCGGTCCACCAAAGAGTCAGTAGTCCGCACTAGATCAGTGTGACGGACATCACTGAGTTGTGCCCAGTGAGTCCTGCTACTTATAGTGTGCGGTATCGAGCTCACACAATGATATCAGTGGTAGTAGATCACTCGTTATCGTCAGACATTCATTTCTGTTGTTCATACTCGGATTACGAGAGTATATCCACGCCGCTTCAAGGGTTTTTCGTGCTTGAATGTCAGTCTCAAACGCTAGGATGACACATTTAACGCTAAAATCATTGCCGCCGTGCTCTTCAAATTTATGCTTGCCTAACGGAGACAATAGAATTCCTCGCCTCATGTTGGCCAAATGCTCGTTCACTCTAGTACTCAGAGGTCTACCCGTCTCTCCAATGTACGCTGTTCTGCAACTCAAGCATTCTAATTGGTAGACAGTCCCGGATTTGGCGCAGTCCCCAATTTTCCCGTTAGGACAGACTATGCAGTTCTTTGATACACATTCAACATCATAAACTCTATTTCTGACCAACCGCCTTTTGATATTATCGCTAGGAATGTCAATCAGCATGACTTCATTTTGCAACTGTGCTCGCAGAATGCATTGTCTCATGGCCTGGCTGATTCTATCGGAAACAAAGGGTATGCACAAAGGAATTTTGTTGTTCTTGTTGCGCTCCGTAAGACTAACACATTCACAACAGTTAGACTGTCTTTTACGTGATCGTCCTGTTCCAAGCATATAGCCATTACTGAGTGCAATATCAGCCGCCAATTGTCGTGACTCTCGTCGCTCGTCATCGCCTGTACACATTTCGGTAGCAGTTTTGAACATGTTATGTATAACAGCATGTTTAACTGCTGAGGGGTGAGCTGACGTAGCGTGTAAGAGGATGTTTCTAGAGCTTTCCTTTCTGTACCATTTTATGCGAACGGTATTGTCACATAAGCTGACCTGTGTATTCAGAAAGGAAAGCCATCCACCGCGAGGTTTTTCACGTGTAAGCCGGATGTACTGTGATTGCTGATTTAAAATTCGAAAACACTCATCCATTTCGGATTGTGTTGAGGTTACGATACAGCAATCATCGATGTATCGGCAGTACATCATTGGTAAGCGTGCGAGTACTGGTTCTTCGATCTTACTCATGTAACATATTGCGATGACTGGAGCAAGTCTTTGGCCCATTGCGAGTCCTCTGACTTGAGAGTAGTAATTTCCAGACCATTTGAATATGTTACACTTGAGGCATTCTCTGACTAGAACCAGTATGCAATTTATGCTCAAACCAAAGGTGTTGATGTTAGAGTAATACTTGTCCAACATTTCCGAGAGCGCTTGCAATGCAGCATCAACTTGGACGTTAGTGTATAGAGATGTTACATCAAACGATTCTATGACACTGTTTGGCTCATGTTTCAGCTGTTGTAGCTGCTCAATGAATTGACGTGTGTTAGACAAGTGCGCTGGAACCTTTGTGAGCAATTGGCTTAAGATTTTGTTTAAAACCACGATATTCGGTCGGTGGGACCACCTACGCAGCTTATAATGGGGCGAATCTTGTACGTTTCTGGCGACATGGAGCTGGTCTCGTGAGCCGCTACTTTATGGGTTTTCAGCAAGTGATAGAATACGGGACAGTTTGGATTGTTCACTTTCAGTCTCTTCACGAAATTATCATCAAACCCTGCTGATCTACTGACATTAATCCAAACCTCGTTCAACCTTTTGCACTGTGACTGAAAATCTCTGGAGGTAGCATGTTGGTAAATCGTCGTATCAGAAAGATGCAACTGTGCAATCTCTCTATCTAGACTTTTGGGCATCACTACGAATTCTCCGCCTTTGTCGCTTATCGATAACCGGATAGATCCTTTGGCTAACATATCGCGCATCTCTTTGTAACCTCTCCATTGTTCACGTGTCAGGTTTGTCTGATGAACTCCCCTGAATTTGTTAAGAACATGTAAAATCTCAGTAGAAAGAATGCGGAACTTTGTATCAGGCGCGAGCATGGGTTCGGGTTCTCTATATGATAAGCGAGGAAACGGTATTATTGGCAGTACTGGTTTCTCCGTTGCAATAGTCTGGGTGTTTTCAAGCTTAGCTTTCAATCTCAGCGAATCACGCACTCTATGTAAATTACCCAAGACTTTACGGCAGAATGATGCATTTATGCTTTGCGATATCGAGAAAGATGGACCGAGACTGAGGAACTCGGTAGCATGCGCAGACAAATGAATGTTGCCAATAGTAGTGACCCTCCCAAAAACCTCATTGGTAGCTGTCGAGTCAGTAAAGTGGTGGTTTTGAAGGCGACAAACCTCATCGTTCGCATGTTCACCATGCAGTGCGTCCAAGAGTCCGTCGTACTTTTTGCAGAGTCCCGATTTGATCTTAGACCGCACAGCGCCACAGATTGACTTCGATCCTTGTTCAATTCTCCTCCAAAGTTCTTCATGCAAAAGACGTTTACAATGCATTTCCTTATAGTTACACTTCAACAATGTGGAATACAACACTGTCTTCTTCTTCTTGATAACAACATTCAAGATGTTGCGGTAAATATTGACTATCTTCTTATCATTTTCTGGTAATCCACAGGTCTTTCCAATTTTCTTCATTGAAATGAACTTCGGTAAAACATTTGTCTTCTTGCAACGTTGGAGGAAGGCCAAGGACTGGCGAACAACTACAATCCGCTGACGAAGCGCAAGGGCCTCGCGCACCAGTGAGAACATCTTCGGCGGTACATCAGTAAGAATTTTCCATGTGTTCTCATCTTGAAACCTGGGCATCTTCGACTGTAAGTTTGATGTTTCGATATTTCTTATGCCGCACAGGTTGGTATGGTGGATCTTTATCGACCTAACGTTTCGAACAACTCGTCTTCGTCGGAGGTCTGAAAAGGATTGTAGTTTACGTACAACTGTGTTCTGCGAGCACAGTTGCAAAATGAAGTCATGCTGATTGACATTCCTAGCGATAATATGAAAAGGCGGTTGGTCAGAAATAGAGTTTACTAGCTGGCTTTCCCGGTCCAGCCCGGGCCATGGTTCACTGCACTGCGAGCCATCCCCCCCCCTCCCCCCGCCCTATATGGTATGGATGACTTACCCTGGGACATCCGCTTGGAAACCGCATCATCGTGATCCTGAGGTGAAAATGAGCTTCACCGCCCTCCTTTACATGAGTATGGAAAATGCTTGATTGAACATGATAACCCTTCAATTCCTTAGGAAAATGTAAACAAATCAATAAATCGATAGAAGGACGCAACGAATCGCCGCAAAAAGTAGCCTATCATCTGCGCAAGGGTCGAAAACATATGTGTGCAAAGTTTCAACTGAATTGGTTGAGTGGCGCGCGTTTCTATAACGCACATACCCTCCAAACTGACAATTTTTGAGTTTTATATATATATAGATGATGTAGAATGTGTATCAAAGAACTGCATAGTCTGTCCTAACGATAAAATTGGGGACTGCGCCAAATCCGGGACTGTCTACCAATTAGAATGCTTGAGTTGAAAACGTCAAGCAAAGCGGACTCAGACGAGATGTTTGGCGGCACAGTACAACGGGTACGTAAACTACAATCCTTTTCAGACCTCCGACGAAGACGAGTTGTTCGAAACGTTAGGTCGATAAAGATCCACCATACCAACCTGTGCGGCATAAGAAATATCGAAACATCAAACTCAGCTATAGTTTCACTCCATTCTTCCTTTTTCCTTGATGTTTCGAATACCTACTATATTGGTGCTTTGTCGTGGCTGCAAAAAGGACTTATCATACCACCCACCCAGCATATGTATGTTAGATTGGGAACTAAACTTCTTTTATAAATGCACTCTCTTTCGATATGGCCCATTCAAACTTTGAGAGTGTGTGTAGAACGTAATGTGTGCTACATTTACGCAAACTGTTCTGCATTTAGAGCACGAATTGGAAAATTCGAGGCATTTTTTGAAAATTAATGCGTTTCGAGGTTTTATGGAGTTACCAGCCAAAATGAAGCCGTTAGCAATCTACACCATGCACAATGACCAAAACTGTGCACAATATGTTACTAGAGGTTGACTTGGCTCAGCAGGAAAAATAAAATGCAAAGCCAAGACGAGGTTTGACGTCTTCACAAAGTCGTACAGGCTGCCGAAACAATTCAATAGGCGGAGAGCCGGAATATCAAAATTTGCCAAGTCTGTATAGTGGGGTTATTTGATCCAACGAATACGTATCATTTTTCATTTGTTGAATCAATGCTTCTTTTTTCTGGTTAAGGTGGGACTATACACCGTCAATCTACGGTATTCGTAGTAATCGTACAAAGTAGCCCCTACCATGCAGTTTCAGTGTCGTTTTCATGTCAGCATGTCGGATCCCCCCCCTCACCTGCCAAATTTCAGCCGAACCTATAATTTTTTGTAATTTTTTCCTTATACCATGTACTCACTGTAATCCACTGCGGCGTTAGAATTTGGCACAACAGAAGCATAACTTACATGATGGCAAAAATTGAGTGCATCATGTTGAAAGACAGAAAACTCAATGAAAAGCGGCAAAACTTAGTTTCCTCTAATAGTTCGACAGGCAAACAATTTACATGCAGCAGGGCTGAAATGAAGACACTTACAAGGCATAGTATTCGGCATGGGGCTGAAATAGATTGAATTTCGAGGTTTTAAACTGTGTTAAAAGTAGAGAATCTTACTACCTCGCTTCTCCAGTAGCGCACTAAGCAGCGACCAGCATTGTACAGTCGAGTAGATTTTCCGCGTAATATAATGTGCTTGCAGTGCAGGTAAAATGCGGCAAAATTTGTGCGTGAACAAATAGCCAAGCCAATGCCGAAATTTTGCGCGCGCAGTTGGCCGGCTTTACAGGCGTAGCCAGAGCCCGGCGCACGTTGATTGGAGCATTTTTGGAAACGAAGTCCCCATGACTTTGCTTAAAGTTGCAAAGTCCCTTTTGGCGTGAAAGTCAGTAGGGAAACCTTTATTCAAGCAGCATAACAATAAAAAAGCAAAGAAAATTCGGATTCCGAGGGTAACAAGAAGCCAAAAAAAAGAGTTAATTAAAGGCTCCGTCACTGTGTATAGTTACATTTTAGTGTACAGAATGTTGAAAACCTCTTAAGCCAACAAAATCTATGGCCTCGGCTATCTGGCGATCATTTTTTGCCACATAGCAAAGGATATTGCTTGTGATTGGAATGCGATATCTATCATTCAGTAGGTTTACACTATTTTTGGCTCAAAAAAAGGAAGGCAGTGGTTTGATTCGCTCTCTTTACTATATGATGATTTTCCGAGCGTTTTTCCAAATCAAAAAGTTCCAAAACTTAGGCGAACTCCTCAGCAATCGAATATTTTTATGTATTTTGGCGGTTTTCAACAACGGTTATGATTTGCCAAAATGTCAGCATCGTACGAAGTTTTAGCACAGCTATTTTTCCTGACGTTTTATCAACAACTCTAAGCCGTTGGTACAAACTCGGCTGAAGTATTATTGCAAAAAGCTTTCAGACGTCGTTCTCAAAATGACAATTGTTCCCGGCTGAATAATTCAAGATTATTGACGCAATAACGATTAAAATTCTCATTTGAGGTGACACAAACGAAAACTGGAGCACTTATCAGAAACAGGGATCTACAAACTTCATGAGCCGTTCCTTTGTATAACTCTCTTTATTTGTTTCTCTTGTTCTGCAAAGTTGCGCACCGTTAGGGCATTCACATTCACACAAGGTCGAAAAATCTCGCTTCAAATCTAATGCAGCTCACGTACAAAATCAATGTGATGAAAGTATGCTCCAAATAGAAGCTATGACTATGATTAGAATATCACTAGTTGAGTTTATTTGATTATGAACTACGTTTGTAAATTTGTAGCAGAGTAACTACACCTTTTATTACATTGAGTCTTAGAATCAGTTTAGGCGACAGTTTCGAAAGTGTTGAAGAATGTGTATTTTGCCATTCAAGTACGCAATTTTCTTTGAAAATCTGTTTTACTTAAAAGTCACTGTTTGATCATGTGTAAGAGCGATCTCAAAGTTTTCCAGTCTGAGATTGGAGGCGAATCTTCATGAAGGAGGAATTCATATAGAAGAAAGATAATCCACACTGTCAGATCCCCAGTAAGCTTCACGCACCAAGTAATGATGATAACGATCAGATTAATCCACATCAAGTAAAACAGCAATTTAAGTAAATCAGTGGACAGTTGCAGTCGCTTGAGGAATTTCATGCTTATCTTATGCATTAACGGCACCTTTAATCGTGTAGCACCTGTTTGCATGCTAAGAAGGAAGTAGTTTCTGATGAGTTTTCAACTGAAGGCACCGTCCACCCTAAGGTCGGGATTTTGGCAGCTTACGATATAGGAGACGCCCTCTCAAACCAATGCCCAAGTCGCGGTTCAAAATGTCGCTTTGAAATCGAGAAAATAATTTCGGAATAGCGAAGAGGATGAGGAACCCAAGTCGGCACCGCCCTCTCCACTAACGCCCGCCCATCCGTGCGCGCCCATCCCGTTAGCGTTCCGAAGAACCAGC
The DNA here is from genome assembly GCA_958299035.1 of Cylicocyclus nassatus. NCBI lineage: Eukaryota > Metazoa > Nematoda > Chromadorea > Rhabditida > Strongylidae > Cylicocyclus > Cylicocyclus nassatus. Next base: position 15,797,054 of record CATQJL010000223.1, read on the forward strand.
CTGCGGGTTCTTCGGAACGGGGATTGTTGGGCTTTTCGCGGACTCTCGAGTAGATGAAAATAAAGGATTATTTGTTCATGTTTTTACTGTAAATCACGGTAAAAACATGAACAGGATTTTGAGCCCAATAGGATATTTGGCCTTAGAAAGGGGTCTCATAAATTCGAACACGAGGGGAATCAGAGTCGCTGACTTCAACATGAAATTTGGACTCTTCCAAAATTCTTTGTATATTCTAGGTATAGATAACAACTACTGTCGCAATGATTCCCAAAAGTCATTACACTTAAAAGCTTTACAACCTGTGATATCATTCTACGCTGTTGTAAACATTGCTGTATGTATAACTTTTATCACACATACGTTTAAGAAAACAAAACTAGAAAGATTACACATGGATTTTGTTGCAGACACAATTTATTATGTCTCTGTCTTTCCCTTGACCTCATAGTACGGACCTTGGAGAGGATTATGAGTGTGACCGAGCTCGACAAGGACAACTTCTTCACTGTGGTTTTTCTGTATAGTACAAACGATTAGGGAATTGTTACTACTGCAACCATAAAGTACGTCGTCTTGGGGCCCGATTCCAAACTGAAAGGAAGATATCTTGATATTTTCAAGCTTCCTTCTTGCAATCAACATTTGCACGTTACACTTTACAAGGCTCAAAAATCGTCCACTTTTTCTCTCGCAATGGATAAGATAATTACATATTGCGGCACCAATCTTTCAAATTATTTCAACATTTGTATTGAAAATTAGTGTCGGGGTTTATCGCAGGAGAAAGTTAGAATATAGCGCTATACTTCAGCTATTCAGCTATTTGCAAAAGTGAAATTCTTACCTCGCGCTCAAGGTCCGTGAGTTGGAGTGTAAGGCTTGGAAAGGTCACGCTGCAATATTCCAGTTAGCACAATACTATGTTGCTTCAGAAGTTGTGTCCGATTTGGGTTTTTCTTTCGTTTAAAAGCTTATAATTTTCCTCATCAGACAACTTTTACAGCTCTTTTCTGGATTGAGCTAATTTTTAACTATCGTAAGTACAGTATGACATCCGTAAATAGTCAGCTAAAGGAAAGGAATTTTTTTTGAAATTACAAACTTTCTCCAACCAACATTCGACATGCTCCCTCAGAGGGTAAGCAGACAAATTTATTTGCCACCGGTGAGAGGCCTATATCCAGAAAAAGTCTTCCATGTCCCAGAAAATTTTATGTATAGTTCTTAATGCATAGAAATTTTTATGAGCGATAAAAAGCCGCCTCCACCTCAGCGCGCAAGTATGCTAACTTTGATTTACTTATACACTCAAGGTTTAACATAAAAGAAAAAGAAACAGCAAAATATAATGCCAGCGAGAATACCGTTTATAGAATGTGCAATTTCCGTGAATGTCGCGGAATTCAGAGAATTCCGCGGAAGTCCGCAACATTCCCGGAATTCCGCGACATTTCCGGAAGTTTTGCACATTCTGTCAGCGGTGTTGTAGTCCTCAACCGATAGGAGTCAGATGCGCAGGTAAGTAAACTAGATGACTATGACCATAAAATCTGTCACACGAACATAAGGAGAAAAGACTTGGTCGAAGACGATTAGATAGCAGAATCTTGCCTAAACTGATAGATCCTTTTTTATTTACTTTATGATAACGGTTTTTTTCACTTCTGCAGACGAAAAAAAATCAATTGACTAGTCTAGCTTGCTCTTGCTTGACTCTAACTGCATTACTACACTGCCGCTTGTGGGAGACTTATGAGAAGCTTTGAGATTTGAAGACCAATTCCAAAAATAAGTGAATTTCCAAGTGGATCAATGTGTGCATGTATGTAGCGTTATACACTCTTTTGTCAGTTCAAAATTCTAAGTAGGGGTGTATGAATGAAATTTTTTTGAAAGAATGTTACCCTCAAGCATGACTGCACTTTAGCAACTTAAGCTTGAGGCTTTCAAGCTAACTCATTGAGGCCTCGGGCAGAGTTCACGCGATTTCATCGTCGTGATTCATCGCCACGAGAGAACTGTAACAATATCATAGCATGTCGATCTTCTTGCATTTCGTTTGCGATAGTTTTCCAACACGAGTAACCGTGACTAACTATCACAACCGAAATACAAGAAGATCGGCGAATGCAATGCAATGAACTCCAAACACTTGTCTTGTCGCGATGAATCGCGACGATGAAATCGCTGAACTCTGCCAAGGCCTAAGAGATAGCGGTGTATGTATTAGCGCATTAATGGTAATTGCAATCTAAGTAATAACTGCCTTCAAAACAGGCGTACAAAAATCGGACAAAACTTTTCAAAACAATCTATTAACTTCAAAAACATATTCATTTGACCAAACGTACTTGTCTGTTTCTTCTTTTAGGTAAAAAGCTGGACCATTGTCGGTTTCCACGGTCCCGTTGGACGGGATCGGGATTGAATTGTTTTGCAAAAGCAGCAGGGATACATTTGATAACCAACAATCGGGACTCTAAAAATTTGAGAATTTAGACATTTTGCCAACGCTTTCTCAGCAACTTAAACTACACAAATACTCATTCATTAATATCTAAAATATTATATTATACTAAGTGGATGTAACGGAAAACCAACCGCATGTTTGACATGGAGGCGGTGCGCGATGTTATGAGCATTTAATTCGCATCCTGCTGCATCAAGAGCAATAAACAACGCAACGGAAGAAACCTAAACTACTCTACATATTCAAGAACTAAGATATCAGGGACTTACGAGGCAAAGGTATAGACGCAGCATTATATTCCAGTGTCCGCTTCTATGTCCCTTTATATGCTTTGCTGAATTGCGGCAATTTTTGCAGCTCGCAAAATCATCGTGACTTTTGTATTATATGTGACTTCTGTAGTTTTCACCTTTACAAAAGAAGTGCGCTTTTGAGCTAAAACTAGAAACAATTCGGATTTATCGCCCTAAATTTAACAGAGTGATTGCTCGCTTTTACAATGGAAATAATGTGTCTTGCAAAATTCATTCCAATAATAGCAGCAAGTGCAGCGACCAACGCTGATCACGTTCCTAGCACACTTCAAGGAAGTTTTCACAGAAAAGATTTTTCATCTGTGAAGGAAGTTAACAATCAGTTCCATTTGCATATTTAACTGCATGCTATACTCATATAAGATATGTGTAACCACATATTCAATGTTTTGATATCAAGAATTGTGCGTTATCTTTGTGCTTCAATCTTTTCTGTATTCGTTTTGAGACAAGGTTGTAATTGCTTACTGCTAGTAAACTGCCGTCTTTTAATGAGTTATATTTCTGCTAAACTTACGAAATATTTCAGTCGCAAGAGTAAAAAAAAGATTTGCTAATTTCTGCTGCACAATGTTCTGTGATTGTTGCCTTTCGCTGAACAAAGAGCGTTACACTTTCACTTCTAAATGTGATGCTCTAAACAACAAAATGTGCTACACTATTTCTCAGATACAAGAACATTTCTTTTGCATAATGTTACGGATTATAATTCATGTTAGGTTGACAGAAAAGATCTGTCGCATCATTTTTAAAAATCATAACTTCTTGCTCTCACTCTCGAAAGGATTAACCCTTTTCTTTATAACGCTCCTCAATAAGAGGTAGCTTTTGTGATGAAAGCAGAAGATTAACTTCAACTTCGGTCATTTCGAATTAGGCTGCTAAAAATCTTAGAATTGCGGTGAAATTCTCAGCAAGCAGTACAGTAGGTCTTTTGTTAACTCTTCACAGAGGTGCTAATTTGTTACAAACTTTGTTTTGTGGAAAGGGTGGATTTTCAGCAGCCTAACTCGAAATGACCGAAGTTGAAGTGAATTCATTCTCCTGCTTCCTTATCAGAAGCTTCCCATTATTAGAGAGCAGCAGAGGCACTACCAAAGAGAAGGGCTATCTAGCAAAATCAATTTTGTGCAAATCCGTAGAGAAAGCAAGAAATGTTTCAAATGGTGCGACAGAACTTTTGCATCAACTCAATACATAACCAAATATTCACTATCGAAAGTTTTCTGCATTCTCGTATATAATGTGGTTAAGTTTAGCACGACTGGCAAATCAAAGACGACCGGAGTACGAATAGAAAAACAATAAAAGTTCTGCATCGTACCTTATATACTAGGTTGTTTCGTTCTGTCCGATTTGCAGTTTTTCTGACTTAAATTATTAGGTTGAACACTAAGTTTTGCAACTTGTTTCATAACTTCACTCTCATTCAACATGGCGCACTCAAACTTTGGCATCATGTAGAATGCAATGTGAGCTACAAGTGAGCACAAATTGTCTGAATTTTGAACACGAAATAGAAAAGTTTCAGGCATTTTTCGAAAACTATAAAAATTTGAGAATTTTTGAGGTTTCAAGCTAAAATGAAGCCTTTGGCAGCCTAGACCATACGCAGTGATCCGGATTCGTCTACAAATTATTGCAAGAGGTTGACTCCTTTGGCCTAGCAAGAAAGAAACAAAATTTATGGGCATGTCGAGATCTAGCGTCCTCATAAAGTCGAACGAGTCGATGTACGCAAGAGCTGCTGGGGACGACCGTCAATGACTAAAGAGTCCGAAGCTCAAATTCCGCCGAGACTTCACATAGTAAGGTTATTTGACCTGCCGAATGCGAATATCATATTCATTTGTTGAATCAACGCCTTTTTCCTTGTTTAGGGTGAGACCCCATATCGTACACCTACAGTAATCCCACGAAAAAGCCCTTATCACGCAATTTCACTATCGCTTTCGTGATCAGCATGTCGGATAACATCCCTATGCCAAGCTTCAGCCAAATCCGTCAAACTTTGAATTTTTCCCCTTCATACCATACACCTACCGTAACCCTCACTGCGACGTCAGAATTTGGTAGGACAGCAGCTGCGCTTGTAGTATACATAATAACCAACACAGTGGCAAAATTTGAGTGCACCATGTTGAGTGAGAGGGAAGTTATGAGAAAAGTTGCAAAACTTAGTGTTCAACCTATATTATAATTTTTCAAAATTTCAATATTACTTACAAATCAAATTTTGCTGGATTGAGCGAGATTATGCCTATCATATGTACAGTATGCCATGCGAAAAGTCAAGGGAAGAAGAAGCGAAATTTCAGAGAAGTCTATAAGTTTTTCTTCATGACTGTCTATTTTGACAAACTGTTCCCACATAAGGATAGCAGACATATTTGGCTGCCATCATCAAATAACCCATATTTCAGAGATTATTTAATGGCAAGAAAGTCAAGTTGTCTCCGCTGCATATAAGTTTTTACGAGCAAATCAAAAGATATTTTTAGTCTTCCTCGGCGCGCGCGATTATGCCGACTCTCCGATATTTGATTTTTTCTCGCTGTCGCGAATGAAAAACTAATTTGGCTACTTGCTACCACTTTACTCTATCATAAGCAATATTGAACATACATGGACTACTGTCGCTTGTTGAATGACTGAATTCTCCAATCTTTGGAAAAAAATTCGAAAAGTGAGACATTCTCTATGGGGAGAAAAAGTGTACGTAAACTAGCCTGTTACGCCCTTGGTCATTAAAAACTATTGCAGAGGTTACTTATAAACGCTGCAAATCCCTCTCTGTAATTTTCTCGAGCATTACTAAATTTTGGTACCTTGACTTTGGGCTTGAATTTCATCACTGGGAAGCTATTCGATCAAGATTTAGTAAGCGTTGGAAAGAGCAAGAAATGCTCATAGATAATACTCACAATACTGCTGCGTTTAAACAGCAGGCAAATAAAAATCGGACAGAAATTTTGAAACAGCCTAGTATGTGTGCTAATCGTTACCAATTGTAAGCGTCGCAGTTACGGATTCATACAGTGCAGGCCAAAACTATAGATCCGCCCTGAAAACTACCGTAGCTCACCTGCTTCTCAACGAATTGATCTGGGTCGGTAGTAAACCTGTCGAAACGCGCAGCTCAAAGTCAGAGTCAACCAGAGCCCGGCGGGGGTGGCGCTCTCACAAGCTGGATATCGTTTTTGGCCCGAAAAAGTAAAGGGGATGTCGTATTTTGGGGTCCGAGGCGGGGCTCCGGACCCCAAAATACGACTTCCCCTTTGTTTACCGATAAACAATGCACATATCATTCTTTTTTCATCATTCCTTGTTGATGCTACTGTCCTATGAACTTAGATTCCAGCAATGTGAAGATTCTGTGCTCCGAGCTAGCCTGCCCGCAGGCGGGAATTCAAATCGCAATTCTTGTAAGAGAAAAATAACAAAATAGGCTCGTTTTCAATGCACAAGTAACGATATGGCACCAAATTCGCTGTGTAGTTGGAGAACCATGAGCACAAAATAAGTATGAAGAATTATGAGAAACTTATGTGATTTTAAAAAATGATAAGTGTTTTTCGAAATTAGGTGGCTCCCACGCCACCTGGGAGCCACCTGGGGTGGCTCCCTGCTTCCCTTCAAATAATTTTCCGGATTTCTTTACATAAATGTGGACTAGGTCGAGAGTATTACTATATGTTCAAATCTGCTTTCAAAACCACCAAGGCACCGCTTCGATACAGCCCCAAATAGGGTTCACAGCGTTATGATCGGCCTTGAAAAGCGCGCTCCAATCGCAATCGGTTATTGTAAATTCTAAAGTTTCGCAGCTGAATAATATATGAATGAGTAGTATCTTAGATATATAAACGTCAAAGTTTGTGCAAATCTTGACCCTATGTTTTTTATAGATTCCTTTGCGGATGAACCCATTGAACTGAAACCTTGATGACCCGGGCTGGACCGGGAAAGCCAGGTAGTACTACAGTTGCAGCGGTAGAATTTGTCCAAAACTGCAGGATTGTCGGGATTCGCGGGATTGTCGGGATTCGCGGGATTCGCGGGATTCGCGACTTCACGGGATTTGCGGGATTCGCGGGATTTGCGGGATAAGCGGGATTTAGCTATAACTTCTTTTAAAACAATTTTATATGAAATCTGCAAGAAGATGCGGCTTCAGCTTGATGAGACGAATCTTTTGATATACAGTATGTCCGTAATTCGTGGTGACGGGGTGACATACAATGATACCTTATTGTTTTCTATGTTAAGGCTTTTGTGAACATTTATCACAGCGTTAATCGCGATTAGCAGGTTCGGTACAAAGTTCTCATTATCAAAAACTATTGCGAAAAGTTGGGCAGTTTTTATTCACCCTTATTACTCACTATAAGCATTTTATCATTTATCACTGATAATATCACATTTTTGGATCATTTTTGGCATATGGTAAGAAAAGTACTGGAGGAAACGCTGAGTAAATTTCTATCGCTCTTTCTCTAATTATAAGTGATCTACAGGCTTTTCTAGTTCTATTGCTCGGTGCAATTGGTAGATCCCTCGCTCCAGCAATCGATCGATTTCTCATCGGCACATGCCACTGCTGCCAATTCTTACCTAAAATGGCATTTTTGCTTCAACTCGCTTCACGCCGAAGCCTGGGCTGAAATTCTGCACCTACATGGAAGATGAACGTGGGAATCGAACGCATGAATTTAAGCCGTGCTTATCTGTCGTTGTCATTGATATCATCATTTTATCATTTACCACTGATGATATCACAAAATTGGATCTTTTCTGACATACGGTAAGAAATGTAGTTTAGAAAACGCTGTGCGAGTTTTTATCGCTTCATCTCTTACAGTATTTGATCTACAGGCTCTTTCAATTCAATTGCGCATTCGGTGCAGTAGACAGATCCCTCACTGCAGCAATCGATTGATCGCTATGAGCATGACACCGTCTCTTTGGAAACGTTGCTCTTTCTTCAGAAAACTCCACCGCTCATTAAATTGTGAATGAACCGAGTCGCCTGTCAACAAGAGTTTCAACGATGAACTGAACAATTCTGTTTTCTGCGTATGCACATACAGACCCAGATCCACGAAGGCGATCGGTCTAAAGTGCGAAACGGCACAAACGGCGTGCTCGAGCATCTTTTCACCAGAGTCCACACGCCCGTGAACGATGCGTGTACATGGGCGGTTGCCTCCGTACCGAAGTTTTTATGAACTCTCCTATGCTCTACTCTATTTTTTGCTATCTACAATAGCTCACAAAATGTGCAGATTTTCTTTGTGTCGTGACTCCGGAGGTTTCATGAGAACGTGATTTCGTGAGCTCGTAACTGGGCAGTTCTTATAAATGGAGACCTACAATAACCATGGGTCAATAGCACGGCTTCTGTTAATGTTTAGCTGTAAAAACAAGTGGGTGAGTTGTCCAACAATTATGCGAAAAGAGCAGGCAAATGTTGGATCTGGCCTGGTTTCGAGACAGCTCACTCGGTATAACTCTGCTAAAAGAACTTACACTGCACAAAAAGCACTGTTTTCGCAGTTAGCGAGTTCGAAAACCCCTATGGGCGAAGTTTCCGGCCAATCCATGATCATCAATATTTTGGCCAAAACCCGTCGGCGAGCTTCAGAGCGTAAAAACGAGAAAAAATCAAAGGGCCCGAATTCGTCGGAAAACTTGCGCATAGAGGTTATTTGACCTGCTGATCACGAAAAACACACCTGCTTTGCAAATTAGCGCCTTACTGTATGGTTACGGTAGCTAAAATTTGAAAGACATAGATTTTTCCAAAATTCATCGACCTATCTTTCTCTGCGCAAAAGGGATCCTCCGCTGTTCGCTAGCGCATAATAATCTACGAAAACAGCTCTACTGGTCATATTTACTAGAATCTTCCTTGTGTATTCTTCGCTGAGTTACACCGCTACGAACACCCGTCCTCACACAAAAATCGAGCAAATTGAAAACGGACCGGTAAGGGAGCGTAGTATATCAGAAGGTTCATTTTGACGAGCTGAACATCATACTTTCGTCGGATTCCTAGTTTATGCAATCTGAAGAAAGTTATGAGTACTCTGCGTTGATACCACTGCTT